>NJDD01000543.1:71693-88336 GCA_002245505.1 Calephelis nemesis
ACCGGGAGAAGGTCATGGGGTACATTTTATCCCTTACAACAGCGAGGAAACTAAGAAAATCGACATTTTAATTTTTCCCATACAAACTGAACGGGCGGAACGAAGTTCGCCGGAACAGCTAGTTATTAATATTTGACTACAAAAAAAAATCAACGAAACTAAAACAAAAAAAAAAAACAATGAATCCGATGATAAATTATTTGTATCATATTCGCTGTAGGCCTGTTTCAGCAATCCTCGTGACGGCAACACAGTGGGAGCACTGACATTATGCTATCCGATATCCAGAAAAGCAGTCATTATAGCTACTGTCTAGGGTTTCTACGTTTATTTCTACTATTATAACATAACATCTAATGTTAATAATAATGATGTTATTAAATATTGACATTGTTATTTATCATTATACGCCGCTATATTCGCGTTTTAAAATTGTTAAAGAAATCCGTTGTAAAAAAAAAGCAAGCAAATTATATTATTGTTTAAGGTTGTTAGATTACGAGGTTAATAAGTATATAAAACACCAAAATAAGAACACATTTTTTCAATAACCCTTGACAAAATCAGTAATGTTATGTAGCTAAGAACCACACACACGCACACACACACACACACTGACAGACAGACATACAGATACATACACAAACTATCACTACACTACTACACGATAGAACTTATGACAACCCTCTTTTTTGGGGGTTAAAAGCAAATACTCAGATTTTCAAATACAGACAACACAAATGCCTGTCCCCGTTGGAAATCGAACCGGAGCCTCTCGCATGATGCGCTATAGTCTAACCCCTCGACCAACGAGGCGGTGTCTAATATATCCTTTATAACAATTTACAAAGCATCACAATTGGAAGTAAAACAATAGAAATCCGACCCGCTGCGGTCCGGTGGGCCCATTCATGGCATATTATTTAAGAGGACGCTGCAACCGCTGACTACGACTGATAAAATGTCTCACACGCAGCCTGGACCTAAACGAGCAAAGGTTAAAGAGGGCAGAAGTCTTGAGAACATGGACTACTTCCAAGGTAAGTGTTTATAAGTAACTAGCTTTCCCGGCGAACTTCGTTCCATCCGTTCTGTTTGTATGGGAAAACTTAAAATGTTGTTTTTATCAGATTTTCCTTTTTTCCTACCTTTCTAACATTCCCTGGACTTCCATAAATGATTCAAAACCAAAATAAACCAAATCGGTACAGCTGTTCTTGAGTTTTAGCGAGACTAACGGACAGCAAATGATTTTTATATATAGGACTAGCTGTCCCGGCAATCTCTGTTCCACCTGTTCAGTTTGTATGCGAAAAACTAAAATGTTGTTTTTACCAATTTCCTCACAGCTTTTCCCTTTTTATGTTTTAAACCTTTCCTGGACTTGATAAAATAATTAAAAAACTAAATAAACCAAATCGGTTCAGCCGCTTTCGAGTTTTGGCGAGACTGACAAACTGAAACTGAATGTTATGTAAGTATCTACAGATTACAAGCTGGTCCAACTTTTTTCTGTTTTTGATTGAAAGAACTGATTGATTTTTAATTGAATATTTTCGCTACTTTCAAAGTGGAAATCTTGTAAAAATCGTTTTATGAAAACGTAATTACTCAAAACGGACGAAACCGCAGGCGTTAACTATTTATTTTATAATATAATTAGTTGTAGGTAAAGTAGAGTACAACAATATGGCGTCACCGACAGACACCACCAGCTACCATTTCTACAACAGCGACGAGAGAATTCACTCCCGAAATGTAGAAGACTGGCTGAAGTATAGCATTTCTTTTACTGAGTTCAAAAATGGTAAGATTTTTTATTTTACACATCACTATTCTTTTTAAGTTAGTAATTTTTAAGTCCACATTCTCGACGATGTAGGCACAGGTATAACTAGGTCACCCACGATTAGCCGAATTATACTTACCTAGTTGTACAATGTGATAGTTGGCAAACCTATCGCCAACCGGACTAAGCACCCGGGGCGGCAGCCATTCTCTGGCACTGTTGTATTTGTAAAAAAATAACTAAAGTAAATAATTTTTACAACAACAAAAAGAACAACAACAAAAAGAACGGGCAACAAAAAGAAAATTGGGGTTTTCGAATCTTCTAATTTAAAAAAAATGTTGCTCGGGATTGGAAATTTGTCCGGTTGCCGATAGGCTTGCCACCTATCACATTGTGGGAGTTAGTGTCTTCGACTAGTCGTGGATGATCTGGTTGTGCCTCTGCCTACCTCTTCGCGGATATAGGCGTGAAGATACTCTTATGATAAGTCTTAACAAAGATAATCAATGGGAATATTAATCAATTTTAGGCTCGGACTTTCACAAAAAACCCAACCGTCCATGGGACGACCACACAAACTCTATAGACAACTACAAGCGTTGTATTAAAGCCTTCTTCGATTTTTGCCAGAAGCTTGGCATTAAATACTGGACAGCATTTGATACGGACCTCGTCCCCCTGACGGAGAACTGCGAAGAAAACAAGACCAACTGGGAGGAGGTATCCGAGTATTTGCTGGAAATGATGCAGAAGTATCACTTGAAGGTGCTTTGGATAGCACCGGATTTACACTCTAATTTAAGGTAAGTAAAAAGTATCTTCATGCCCTGAAGTGGTAGAGAGAGGTTGTAGGTTCAAAAAAATTGCTTATATCACTGTCATGACAGGGCTTGTTATTGTTGTTTTCCATTTCGGAGAGTAGGAAAATCAGCACACTAAATTCTGCAAAATTCAGAAAGTGCGTTTATTTTGTTTGCTTGCTTTTTCGTTACGTAGACTACTTACTTTATTTATTATCTCAAAAACCGGGATACTGCATAATTATTTTAGTATCCTTTTTTGGTTTCCTTTCCTATATTAATTATAAAGTTAAAAAAAAACTATAAAATTAATTATAAATTCCTATATTAATTATACACTACATAGTGCTTTTGCTTTATATTCTGTTTAATTTATTATAATTGTATTATTTTGACACTCAATTATGAAAATTGTGTTGGAGCCAAAAGTGAAGAAATAATCAGGAAGAAATCTATTCATTCTTGCTTTAAAGATATTTAATTTGTATTAAATATTAGAAAACACCGCAATTACAAGAGAGTTTCAATGATGAGTACCTATTACGAATAATTATTACAAAAAGTAGCGACTCTTAAATCTTCTACTAGAACAAGTGTTAGGTAAGTTTTGTTCAGGTAACTTAGTATTGCGTTGACAGAAAAGGGCTGGTAGATTAGGTTCAATCAAATGTATCTTAATACTGACTTTATTTTAAAGATACACTTCTGGAGCAATGTCTAGCCATGACGCAACAACATTCGTCCATGCAGCCACACAGATTAAAAAATGCCTCGAAATGTCCCAACGATTAAACGCCGAATGTTTTCTGCTTTGGCCGTATAGAGAAGGCTATGAAGCAATCTTCCAGACAGACCTGGCTAAGGAGATAAAATTATTTGCGAAACTACTAAAAGCTACTGCAGATTATCGTGATAGACTGAATTATAAATGCCAGTTGCTAATCATGCCATATAATGATTTTGGTAAAAATTATGAATCGACATGGCAATACCACAATGGGCGGGAAACTGAAGTGTTGAATAAGTACATGTGGGATATGACGAGTTGTTTGTATTTTCTCAAGAATTTCAATTTAGATCGTCATTACAAGATTTGTTCTCCGCCTGGCCATCACATGTTTATGGCTAATGTGTAAGTAATTTAACATTTCGTATTATGGGTAATTATTTATATAAGAGGCAAAGGAGCAAGTCAAGGTGGAAAGTGATTATTGCCGTCCAATAGCAACACCAGGAGTATTACAGATGCGTCTCCGATCATGAAGGAATGACTACGCTCTTTTCTTGTAGGTACCTAAGACGTATCAATTAGAATATACCTTGGTAATTAATTCCACAAAGATTTAGTGCGAGATAAGAAAATTCTTGATGATACCTTAAGCTCTGACGCGATTCCCAAATAAAATTAACTCTGAGTGTGAACTCATATGCTACCTGAGTAGCATATGCCCATAGATGAAAAGTTCTCCATATAAGGACGAATTTGCGTATTTGTAAAATTAGGCAAAAATTAATAACACAAAATGTTGCCAGCTTCAAAGTGTTTTCTACTCTTTTTGGAGGAATTGGTAGAATTTTTAATTTTATTTATAATCTATATTGGTTGAAGCGATGACGATTTCTGAAGTACATTTTTGTCTACAGTTACAACGCGCTGGGTGGTGTCACCATCACAAATCAGTTTGACCAGTTTAATGACAAGTCTATAACTCTGATGATGAAATGCATTATAGATCAAGTGAGTTTTATTTAATTTAATACGAGAGATTATTTTATACTATACTATATAAAAATCTTGTGTCACGATATATGTTGCCAATAAACTCCAAAACTACTGAACCGATTTCGATAAAATTTCAGATATATCTGCAGTTTGGTCCATCTTAAAAGAAATGATAGTTTTTATCCGAATGTTGGCGGGATGAAGTTCGATGGGGCAGCTAGTTTTATACTATATTTATTATAAATAACAATATTTGAATTTTGCTACAACTAAAAAATACAGCAAAAATGAGGTTGAAGAGGAGAGGGTTAAATATTTATCTTATCCTTACTTTAACTCTGGTAAAATTTGCCTTCCTGTCCATATTTTCCCAGGGCACAACGCCAGCTGGTGGTATAAACTTGAGGATATGTCCACGTCGGGACAGCGACCTCAAGGAGATGGCAATATCCTACGTGAAGTATATTGACGCCATTGCAAAGGGCTTGCGCGTCGCTTGCAACGTTATCGCCGAGCAGGTCTTCTATAAAAGCATGCAGGTAATATAGAGTATAATAAAATTAAAAAGCTGATAAAATTTGTCCCAATGTTTAGTATGTTCTCAAATCTAGAAAATTATTTACTTATTATTTCACAATTTACTATTTGTCCGCTTCTTAGAGACAAGACCGTTTTTTAAACTTACACAAATTGAACTTATTATTGCACTTTTCCCGCCGCCATAACGTCAGCGCTTGCCATTGACGTGTTCCGGTTCGGCGAGTAAGGTAAACTTACTTTTGCTCGAGCCCTAAACTCCCGGCTTCAGGTTTTCAAAGCACCATTACTACATTTGCTGTCTCTAGGCGGCGTGAATGTCTTACTATCTGGAACTCCCTCTGCTTCTTTGCCTTCCCATATAACAAAAAAAGTAACACAATTGGATAAAATATGAATGTAAACCAATAGCTCTAAACCCCATTTCCGAAACGTCAATCAAATTTTAATCTACGATTTATGAGAAATAAATTCCAGATCAAAATTAATTGGCTTTTCGGGAACTAAAGGTAACACGTAAGGGGTAAATGAAATGCGACAAGTTATTGAGATGATGATGCATGTTTCCAGCAACGATACGTGACGTATAACAGCGGTTTCGGCTCCCGGATTTTGTCCAATGAAGTATCAATGGAAGAATGCGAAGAGTTCAACAAGTAAGTCAATATTTATTACTTGTCGCGTTGTCACTATTTTTACTATTCATTTTTACTAGTTATCGCCCGTTGGTCGAAATTGGACCATAATATTTGTTTCCAAACTTTTTAGTGCGCCATCTGTGATCTTTTATCGTTATCATCAATATATTTGTTTGTGTGTGTCAAATGCAAGATAGTGTGGGTAATGTTTTATTTATTGATTTAATGTACTTTATAAGCATTATTATTGAAAAATATTAGCGTTTTGCACTTCTTCAACACATAAACTGTAAGTGTGCCAAATTTTATGTCCCTGCGTCAGCGCAATTATCCTAAAAAGGGGTCCAAATTTTTCGGTTCACGTATTAATATTTTATATAGATATTTTGTCGCCTCTAGTATAGTGATCCGATGATGTCGTTGACTACAAAAGGCCTAGGGTTCGATTCCCGTGTCGGGTAACTTAAAATGGGTTTTATCAACTTTCTAAAAAATAGATTTGCACGAAATTGAGTATATACCCAGTTGGCGACAGGTTTGTCCATCACAAACATTGAACATGACGTATAAAAAGGACCTTTTTAAAAGAAAAGCCATTACTTGCTATAGATTCCGTTTGGTAGTTAACGTATCGAAATCTAGCTCGTTTTTGGTCCGAAAATTTAGTTTTCTTAGTTACCAGTAGAGGCGCTGTTCACTGTTTAAAGTTAGTTAGGTAATAGTACAAAGCCTTTAGCATGTGCTGGTATATATCGAAATCAACAGCGCCTTTGGTGTGAAAGTTAGTTACTAGAAGTGCTTTTTAAAGTTTTCATACAAATACTTTAGGAGACTCTAGTGTAGCACCGTAAACTTATGGAATGGACCTCCTCGTTGGTAGAGTGGCTACCATACACGCCTTACTTCACCGACCAACTGACTCGGGTTCGATTCTTGACCAAGGCATTTGTGTGATGAACATAGATGTCTGTATCGTCTGGGTGTTTATTAAATTTATACTAGTATCTATTAAAGTATTTCTATGTACTAGTACCATTGACTGACACCCATAACACAAGCATATAATTTGCTTACTTTGGGGTAAATCAACTTGTGTAAATTTCCAAGGATATACATTTATTCTATTGGAAAAATACATTTTGATAACGTCAAATGTTTTGTGATTTTTACAGGAAGAATCAAGTTCAGAACGAGGTATCTTCTCCGAGGACGGAACATTACAACTTCGTATTTCAGCGCTATTTGGACGCCTGCGATCATGTTTGATAAAAACTATAACACAAAATCCTTCAAAACACGGACGAAGCAACTGCCATCAACTAGCTATAAATAATTATTATTTCACAAGTTACATATTTTTGACGTGACAACGTTTCATAATTAGATGGAACCGGCTGCAACCAAAAACCATGACTCATGCGGCGTTACCTCGCTCTGAGGCGTTCCATTTAAGGTTTAAAGTGCAAGCGAGAGCGCGGAACAAGTGACAAAGAGACACAAGCGGCCTCCGTTCTTATGACGTTGTCACGTTCAACTATCGTCAGTAAACTGACTTTACAGACAACCGCTTTTTTTATTTATAGAAATTAAGTATACACTATATTAGTTTTAAGAAAACTATTAATAATAGTGGATCTCACAATAATAATGCATAGATATTAGTATAGTTTTTGTTAATAAAATCCTTCACAATATTTGCTTAGCGATAAATTAATGCTCTTTTTCTTGCATAAGATTTTTAACCATTGCAAAGCGGAAAAAGTTTCTCCTCATTTTTTTTAAGGTCAGTGATTAATTGACATGATTTGCCTTATTTAAAGTCCGGGGTAATTTTATTATTTATTAGTTAGTTATTTAACTTGTGGTCCACACATTTAAGCAGTTTACCAAAGACTACAGTAGCAGTTGCAGTTGCAGTAGTTACAGTGCCTTTACCATTAGTTGATATAGATTACGTTCGGTAAATTACGTTTCTAAATCTAAGACCCTAGGTCTAACAATGTGTTTCTCTTAGTAATCAATAGAGACGCTGTTCAAAGTTTTCATACAAATAACTTAGAGAGACGGTAGCGAGTATAGTAAACTTGACAAGCCGTAATCTCATGGTCAGGGCTCAGATGAGTAATATTTTAATATCAATAAAATAATTAGTAATATTACCAATGTATCTTTAACAAAAATGACAAACTTTTTAAATGTAACATGTAAGGTCGAAAATCTCACATTTTTATATAAATACAATTTAACCTCACAACAAATATATGATTTTTTGTGACAATTGAGTTTGCATTTATTAACGTTTATTAATTTTTAATTGATAAGGATGTGAAAGTTATAGTATTTATTATACTAACTTTAATGGTTGTTTTTGGTAATTATTACCCTTTTTCTTGTAATGTATACCAATATTTTTTATTTAGCAGAAAAAATCAAATGTGGCAAACATAATAGGTAAAATAACTCATTTGTGTCATAAATTATTAAAGAAAGCTGAAAATGTCAAAGTTATAAGGACCTAACATTTACTTTAATTTTGACATAACTTATGGACACTCTACAACTCAACAAAGCGGGGTGGAAGGAATGAGCGGAGGGGTTGGCCGCCGCTCGCGCATTGTGTATTTTTAGGTATTTTACTAGAGTATAAAAGTTGAGCATAAATAACGTCTATTATGGGATAATAAATTAATATTTCATTTTTAATTTATTTTTGGATAAATATGTTCAGTTACGAAAACGCATACCGCCAATTTTTTTTCTGGTGATTTTACAATATTGGTGTATAAATTCAAAATACACACTGACTAGAGTAAAAACTATTCTAAGGTGACACTCAAATTTAAATCTAGTTATAAAAAGGTTTCAAATGCCATACCCTATATAAATTATAAAATATATCATTGGGTCGGAACACAAAAAGAAAGAGTGTTTTTTTCAATTTTACTAATAAAAACGAGGTTGTCCGGAATTGGATATGTACCCGGTTGGCGATAGGTTAGCGACCTATCACATTGTGGAATAAAGTGTCTTCGGTTAATCGTGAGTGTCCTGGATTATATTTTTTCGGGGATGCGGGCGTGAAGATACTCTTAAAAATATCATTTTACAGGTTCCTGTTAAAAGTGACAGTACTTAATTAAATCGGACATTTTGAAAGAGGCTAATTAATACCAGTAGATTTTGTTCGGGAGTAACAAAAAACTCTTTATTGAATACTTTTGTAATGTCCATTTTAAAATAAACTAAATCTGGAAGATATCATAACTGGTAGACGACCATAATATAGTACGCACCTGCAACACCTATAGTGTCCATAGTCCAGCACGCACCTGCAACATCTATGGTGTCTATAGTCCACGGTTGTTATCTCCTTGTTCAATGGCCACTTACAAAAAAAATCAATTCGACCCACAGCACAGGTGTGACTACTCAGCTTTCAGTTATAAATTTTAGTTTAATTGGCATTCAGTATTATACACATGTATAGAAGTACTATTTAAATTGAGCGCTTCGGCTATATATTTGTCAAGCCTCGGAAATCAGAATGTATTTCAGATATCTATATAGAATTGTTATTACACACAATCAATCATTTTACTGTAACTTTTTTTTAATCATTTCGCTTAAATTTAGATTAGGTCAGCCAATTTAAAAATATAAGTACAAAGTTTAAAAGGTGTAAAGCCGAAGCACATAATTTAATTATTAGTATTGTAAATAGATGCTAATCGTATTTTTTTGTTTTATGGTATTGGAAAGCAAACAAGCAGACTGATTTTCTGATAGTAAGAAATTCACGCCGCCTAGAGACACCAAAGTTGGTAAAAGCCGGGATATTAGGCCTCGAGCAAAAGTAAGCTTATCGGTGACCTTACCCTCCGAACCGGAACACGTCTATGGTAAGTACTGACGTTGTGACGTCGGGAATAGGTAAGGCGGTGGTACCAATCCGGGCGAGTCGCTGAAAAACTCCACCGTCAAGCAATATCATCAAACATCATAATAATTATATATTATATCAATAAGTAATTAACTAAGTCTACCATTTAAGTTATTTTATGAGCTCCTTTTTGGGTGAGCTGGAAGAATCTCTTTATCTGAGATAAGCTGACCTTTTGTGCAAGTCTTTTAGTTTTAAAGTTTATATAAGTTTTTTTTTGTGTACAAAAAATGATTGAAATAAATAAAAATAATTACCCGCTTATATTTTCATAAAAGCGTTCTCTAGCGATACTGTAGCATAATAAGTCTTTATTCTTTTTGTTATTAGGATTAAGCTAAGGGGATAACAAAATACGCACAAATCTTGCATCACTTAAGTTTATTTCAATATCTTCACTTAAGCTTACTTTCTATATATATTTGTATATATTCACAGCGAGATGTAAAACAGTACAATTGTGCAGATATACAATTACAATTTAACATTTATTAACAGATTACATACAGATATACAAATACGAACTCATTTATTCCTATAAAAATTCAAAGCTGTTTTGTAAGTGTTGCTTAAACTCAATTAAAACTGACAAAACAAATATGTTTTAAGATTCTGTTACAAATATACTTAGATCAAGCTAATAAAGCATTTTAAAAATGGGTTGAAAATTATGCTACTTGGATTCGCAGAATTTGTTAATAGGTAAAAAAGAACTCGTGGTGGAAGAGGCGATCAACAGCCAGTTTTGTATAAAAGTTGTGCTTGCCTTTAAAATTATATGAAAAATTTAAAAAAATCCTGCATGCTCTTCTGAAGTTACAGTAAACAAGCTGAATTAATAGTAATAAAGAAATGTTTCCTATATTATATATAACAAAAAAAAAATATAAATATACTTATAATTATAACTGTATCGGAGATTGCACCAAGTATACCACTCTATTATAATAAATTGTAACTTTAGCATATTTATGTAAAACTGCTTGGAAAACACTTAATACCCTACCACTTAATTTTTCACATTGTTTAAATATTATGCAATTCATCAATAAATCTTAATTTGTAATATTTTGAATATTAATTATCTAAAGTTATTGAAAATAAAGTGGAGTACCACAAGGTAATATACTAAGTCCTATGTTTTACGTAATTTACGTTAAAGGAAAAATAATTACTTATTGTGTATATCAAAAGTAACCATGAGTGACGTTTAAATTTTAACATATCATGCAATTAAGAGATTTTAAGATATCATATTTTGAAAAGATTACCCATTTCCATCAAAACGGATTTTACCGTTATAATTTTCTATAACTTCAGATAATTATATACGTATTGTTTTAAAATACAGTATTTAAGAAACATCCACAGTATCATTTCTTACAACAACCTTAATATACATTATGTTACATAGCTTAAAAATAAATTAAGCACATATTAACGTTCGAAAAGTCAAACGTAAATAAGGGTAATTTGTAAGTCATCTTAAATCTAAGAAAAAAACAGAAATAGCAAAACTAAAAGCGAGGTTGAATTATTTCTATACAAGATCCCAAAACTATCTCAAAATCATTGACATAAAAGTATAATACTGAAAATAAAAATGAAACGAAAATGGCAGCTTCAAAGCGGAATGAATACAAGATATATATACATTATTACATGTAAAATATAAAAACCCTCTTGCATTTGAACACATTAATTGTATTTTTAAAAGCACCATAATTGAGTTTCACCACAGACAAAAAACTAAACATAAAAATTAAGTTTAAAAGTTTTTTCATTTACAGAAAATTACCAGACATTTTAGTTTTAGTTAATACAGGATTTGTTTGACATATTTTCGTATCGTAGCAATATCGTAGCATATATACGAAGAAATATTAACTTGTTTATTTCCATTAATAATTAATATAGAAAAGAGAATGAGATTAAAGGGTTGTTAGTTTGTTGGTAAGCTCAGTAGTATTTTTGTCCAAAGAAACTTTTCGTATTGAAATAAACCCATGTAATCGTCTTGTTTGAACATGTGCATAAATACAGCATTTAAATAAGAAAAAAATTGAAAATTTTAAAGAAACCACACAATTTTAAGGAAGTTTTTATTAAACCCTAGTGTTTAATAATAAATGTGAATATCAGTATTAGCCATTAGTTGCTTAGTCTGTGTTGATATTTTTATTTGATTCGTATTTCTTGTAAGTTAGACGCATGGTCCATTAAACTTAAGTGGTACATAAAATTATTGGGTTATCTGTGGATTAAATGAATGAATGAATGAAATGTATGAAAATGCATTAAAAAAGAGCGTTTAAGGCTGCTGCCGGAATGCTCCCCTGAAGCGGAGCGAATGCATATGATACTATGTAGGGGAAATCTCATTTTACTTTATTATGTATTCTCCATCATAAAAAAACTTCATTTACATTTTATGATTTTTTTTTACAACTAATCACGCTTTTGAGCCATACAAATCCTACAGTGTTTTCAAAACTATTTCTCCTGCAAATTAATATAAAATTGCTTTAGTATAGCTATAAATTAGAATTTCAGGGTAAGTCGTATATATTATTACAAATATTTTTTTTATATATATAATAAAAGCAGTATTCTGTGTTATACAAAGTAAGTAAAAACTCTTTAAAGTACATTAATACATGCTTGTATTTTATTAAAAATAAAAATACTTTCACAATAATTGTGTACATTTTTTCTAGCATTTCATGCATTCCTAAAACGTAATCCTAAATAATATATACATTATAAAAAGCTTTGTACAACCAAAAAGTAAAAACTTTTGCTTATTGCCTAATTGTTGTTTTTAAGTACCTTCAAAATACACCCTTATTTGACACCATAACGAAAACGTCTATGGTAGTTAAATACATATCAGACTTCAAAATTCCTTTTACAGTTTTTGTCGGAAACAAGTGTTTAAATGTTTATCAGTTTTTCAGCCCGCAATGTATAGCGAACAAAGTATTGCGCGCGTTGACAGCTGTAAGTGCCGACGTAATACGCTGTTTTATTACATTGCTGTTTTTAGTAAAAATGAATTATTTATTAGATATTAAATAAAAATCGAGTTGCGTCAATAAAAAATACATTTTTTTAAAACCGACAGAAAATTCCAACTACATATGCATGTCTATCATGTACAGAATCCATGGTTGAATTTTTCATTACGCTGTCATTTACACGGTGTATACAACTTTTTTAGTAAGTAATAAAACCGTTAAGATGCAATTATGCATCGATCCCTACTACGAAAATTTCACATTATTAAGTCCAAACGCAAAAAAAATTAAAGAAAATAGATTATTAATTCTTGCGGATATAAATACAGTTACTAAAAACCAAAGCATCAAGGTTTAACAGTTCTAGCGTCCCAGAGGACAGTGAATACGATACATTACGTTCACACAACAAAAGTGAACTTCGCAAATACCTTGTTAAAAACTGGAGCTATTTCTAATTTGCGTCTTCCCGAGATTACTTTATTCTTCGCAACGTTACGTTTTGATTCTTCGAATGTGCGAAATATTTATAGTAGGGGTTTGGCAAAATGTTTAAAAACTTTTTTCGTTACATAAATGGTTACTAACCATTTATTTGAGTACCTACAAGGAGTAAGGTAAGAGTAAGTTTGGTATTGTAGTTGTATATTCTGCTGTTCACAAACTAAACTTATTTTAGATGCCTGCTGTCTTTTTCAAATTAAAAAAAAAAAGAAACGAGATGGAACACTTTAGACATGTCACATTAGTCCAATCGTGATGTTTTTTCCGTCTGATAGAATGACGTTTACGGACTAATTTGACAGCACTAAAAGTGTTTTGTCTCTTTCGATTGCTCTGATGGAAAGAAGATAGCGATAACTTAAAATTAGATTAGTCAGTGCGCAACAAAAGTACCACCATTGTCACTAATGCATTATGAACATACTTAAATATTTTAAAATGATTGTTATTGCAAATATAAGCTTGTTAGACATCAAGCTTTTGTGCACCATCCGATAATTTTGTTTCGGGTTAGAAATCTTACGTCGCTTTTTGAACAGTGGGTTGAAGAGCAGTGTTAGCTCCCCACGTATTTACAATATTATTTTTCCACCGAGCTTACACTTCTTTTCATTTCAATTCAATATTAACAGTTGAATACCATTAGCTTATTTAAAAAAAAACATATCTTTAGGTTCTTCAAAACGAAGTTCTTTACGGCAGGCTTGGAAGAGATAGGGATTTTGCTGCGCGACCGAACTGAAAACTATGTGATAGTAAAAACCGTAAGAAAAAACCGTGGAATAAAAACGTTAAATGAGACGTGCGCAGGCGCAACAGTCGTATACACAAGTATACACAAGCGTGTATACGACTGTTGCGCCTGACTGAGTAGTGTATAATACCTTTCTCTTTCTCCCTTAATTCACCAGGCCAATGCATGGTATATACTCATGAATTGTGTCGATTTTACATTAGCCGAAGGAACTTCGTTCCTACCTGGTGTCCCACGACACCATATTTATATTATTTGTATATTATCCTATTAAGTTCTTTGTAAAATTGTATTTCGGAAATAAAACATTTAGACAAAGTGTTCGGTCATTCATTCATCATAATTACAGCACGTTTTACTTTTCTTTTTAAAATAGACAAATAGTATATTCAGTGCAAATGTCTATTACTATTTAAAATAAACTTAAAAAAGTCTTGATATAGTTATTTATTTATTTTTACAGTATAGTATCTTAATACTTTAAAAGAATAATCCATTTTAAGAAGTAATAATTTAAGCACGCTAATTTTAACATAGACAACACTAATAAAGTAGACGAGTTTGCGGTGAATAAAAAAAAGAAAAATAACAAGTGTTTTAATTAAAAGTTTTAATTTTAGAACTGTTTTCAATAATCAGAATTCCTCTGATAACAGATAATAATTAAAGTTCGTCAAATTTATTCATTTAATCGGTATAGCATGTTCAGTGCAAAAATCCAAGTTAAGTTTTAAAATAATATCAAGATATTTTAGAGATTTTGTTTTAAGTATTGTTTTGACAACATTGTCATCAGAAGTCACTGTAGTACTGCTAGTTAAATATAAACACTCAGCTTATATTTAAACATACATTTAAAACTACTAACATATTACACATGTAATATTTTAAAATTTCTTAAAAATATATTTAGACTAAAGTTGAAAACAAATCTTTCCTATACTAATTGCCAATGCCATAACTGAAGCACATTTATTTATTATGTAATTGTTAGCATCGACAGCTATGCCAAGACATAGCTGTTTCAAAACTTACAAAGAAATATTTCATTCTAAATTTAGGATAAATTTACTAACATATTTATTAAGATTTTTTGTTCTGTGTAACAAGAATATATTTTTTTCTTTCAAAATGTAGTTTTCACGCTTTTGATCTGAAAGCAGACTCTGTAGAAACTAACGCAAGTAGTGGCAAATGTACCCAACGACTTCTCACGGGAGATGTCAACGGATACGGTTTCGAGTAAAACATTTAGTCTAACTTTTGACAGCTGTCAAATTCATATACGAACTATAGCTGTCTCATATAATATGTCAAAATTTCATGCTAAGCGTAAAAAGTCAAGAATTTTAGAGGTACGTCATACGTTTTAGTTTTTTATGAATATACAGAAATATTCAAAAGATACAGGAATATTAGGAACCATTTTCTTTGGTTACTTTGCCATAAAAATATTAGGAAATGTGTGTGCTCTTGTTTCTAAAAAGCACACTATATAATATGACTAATTTGGAGTGCAAATCCGCAAAATTCAAAGCATTGCCACGATGTAAAAAGTCGATATATCGCGCGGGATATTTGGGACTGAATTCACGTCCAGTATGCAATAAATCGAAAATATTCCAACTCTATAGGTTCTCTTCTTTACGTAAAATCAGTTAAAACAATAGTTTTGATACTGATACAATATTAGAAGAAGCCTTCAAAATAATTGAAAAATACGTTTATCTATCAATAAACTATAGATGCATAAAAATATAATTAATGTTGTATAATAATTATGCAATTAAGATTTTCGGGACTTGCTCTCTAAATATTGCCTGTTCTTGTTCTTACCCTAAAACTTATTTTTAGTCAAACCTATATTTTCATAATGAAAGAAGAATGAAAAGCATGACACTTTTACTGCTGTCAAATTAGTTAACTACATTTCAACAAATGTTAGTCAACCAGGATATATGAAACCTAGAGGTCTAGTGGTGTTGGCGTTGACTACAAGTGTATGTTGAAATATCACTAAACTAATTTGACGAGGTTGATATAACTCTTACTTTTTTGCTTTTGTTGTGTAAATAAAGGAATCACTTAAAATAAGTATTAGAATATAAAAATATCACCTTCAGAATGTGGACGACACTATTAATCAACTTCTTTATTTAATTCATCTTCTACTAACCATATCATTGATTTACATTTGGTTTAGTTTGAGTTCTGTCGAAATTAGTCAAAATAATAATTGGTGATCTTAGTTTTATAGATTTTCGCATTAGGTCCATATCTCTGAAGGTGGGACACTCCGGTCCAAAAATGCAAATACATGTGTATATACGTATACATAAATTTATGGACTTTTGGAAGTGACAGTACTAATGTCACGTAATTTAGTTACACTAAATAATCTAACAATAAATAGATACAGTCAAATGAATGTTTTCTGCGACTAGCATGTGTGTGTGTGCCGAGCGGGACGGCGCGTGTATTTTGTCTCACTCACTCCTCGTCGGTGGGTTCGGTGCCGAAGTACCTGTCGCCGAAGTTACCGATGCCCGGCAGTACGTAGAACTTCTCGTTGATCTCCGGATCTAGAGCCGAAGTGACGATTTTTACCTGAAAACAAAAAATATTTTAGCAACTTTTTTTTAAAATTATAAATCACAAAATTTTTTTCTGTTAATAATACAGTGATAAATTCAAAACAGTATTGCTTATGGCATAGTTATATTTAGTGTAAACTATGCGGTATAAAAGTATATAGGCATCTTTAGAGTTGGTATGTTAAAATAAATCTTTTGTGTAAAAAAAAATTTTCATTACTAAGAGTCGATTTTTTTACGTACGTGTTCTCGTCTAAAAGATATTAAGTTTGTATTTTTTCTTTTTCATTTGCATCTTTTCTTGAAAATGGTGTGTGTGTGTGTGTGTGTGTGTGTGTGTGTGT
>NJDD01000543.1:88482-120956 GCA_002245505.1 Calephelis nemesis
GAGGGAGATGTGGTGCTCGGGCACGTCGTGGTCAAGCAGCACGCGGATGGCCATCATGGCCGCCGCGCCCGTCGCCACCGTCGCGTCCATCAGCACCACGCGGTAGTCCTTGATGTCCTTCGGCAGCCGCAGGTAGTACAGCTGCACAGGGGTGTACGCATGAATATGACAAGGGGTTTTTTTTAATACCAAATAAGAGTACTGGTTTTACTTATTACAATAGCTATTCTAATTACAATAATGTGATTATAGAGTAATTAATGTGATAGTACATAATATGTCAATAAGTGCTTTATATTTGAAAATACAAATAAAACACTTCAAAAACCTTTTTTGAATTCGAAAGTTACCAAAGGTAAAATCACAATGCTGTAAGTGGGTGGGTATTTCCTAAGATTATATGGATTATATTCTTAATCTTAATATATATAAATTACATGTAACGTTGTTTGTCCGCGATGGACTCCGAAACTACTTAACCGATTTTAATCAAATTATACACCGTGTGCAGTTTGATCCAACTTGAATGATGATGATGAGCTCTCTCCTCAACTTAACGCAGACGCAGTATACATGTAACTAGCTACTCGCTCTCGCTTTGCTTCGGTTATGCAAGATTAAAAATCCTACTAATATTATAAATTCGAAAGTTTGAGAGTATGTCTGGATATCGGTATGGATGTTTTTTACTCTTTCACGCAAAAACTACTGAACCGATTACGATAAAATTTGGTATGTAGGTAGCTGAAGATCCAGAATAACATCACCAGAGGGGTCGGGGGAAGGGGGGAATGCAGTAAGCGCGCATGTTTTTGCTAAGCTTCAACGATATTTATTTTTGCGCCCAGAGATTTTAACTTTTTGATAACTCACTAGTTGTTAATTTTTTTTTTTGATAGTGTAAAAGGCAATTTTGATTTAAATTACACGCATAACGTATCTAACAGATTTATTTGATTAAGGCTTAATACTGTATTGTTAAAAATATGTTCTAAAGTAACCCTTCATTTTACTGTTTTAAATAAACGCAAAAAACGGTTATTGTGGGTTATTCTTTAAAGATAGACATATGCCACCGCTTACTTTTTTTGAGATCTATCAAAGACGAAAAATCCCACTATACATTGTTTTGTAAAAATTTAAAAGGTTATGACAGCGTTTTCGAGGAAAGCTCGCGATCGGCTTATTTTTTGCCGACATATTGAACTAATATCATTGTTATATCGTTGGTTTGTACAAAACATAAACTTACACTAAAACCTTCCTCAAGAATTGTTTTATCAATTCTTGAAAACCGAATAAAAATCAGTTCAGTACTTTTCGAGTAAATCGCGAACAGACAGACAGACGCGGCGAGGGACTTTGTTTTATAATATGTATTGATAATACATAAAAGTTTTAATAAAAGATACATGTTTAAGTAAACGTCACTAAATAACATTTATGAATAAAATATGTGAAAATACAGATAAATTATAAAATAAAAATAAAGTATGTTTATTTTAACCTCAACAATCGCAAATTTAATTGTGACATAAAAAATATGTATGAATAAGATTAAATGGGATTAATCAACAAATTATTTTTTTTATTTTTGTTTTGGCAACATCAAGTCAAGCCGGTTGCAGTTATTTTATGATTATTAAATTTCGTATACAAATTGTGTTTATATAATTTTGTTCAGTTAAAGTGCATAAATGAAGTACTCCTGAAAAAAAATGTGTAACGCGCATATCCTCCTTGCAGTCAAACCTCTCTAGAAGAGCTTGAGTAAGGTGCCTTGAGACTTGTAAGTAATTTAAATAATTGAATATCTATTTTTTCATAAAAAGAATAACTTGATGCAAACTTGAGTAATGGCAGATGTCGCCAATGCCAAAAACTAAAATGAATAATAAATAGTTATTAATATTTAAATAGTATTAATTACACTACAAAACATTTGCACAATCAAATTTAGAAACTGGGATAGACACAACATTTCGCATTAAGATATATGTGTATATGTGCACATCATATGTAATGAGAGTAGGATGGATGCGGTCGAAATGAGAACTCTACGGAAAATCTGTGGCATAACGCTCGCTGACCGCATTGGTAACAGTGAGATCCGAATTAAAATGGGATTAAAAGAAAGTGTTGTTTTAAAATGAGAAAGGGCGTGCCCCGATGGTTAAGTCATGCGGAAAGAATGGCAAATGAATTTCCCCCGTATTGGTCCGGGCTCCTTTGCAGAATAGACCATCTGCTTTTCTTGCCAGGCAGCTCGTAAAAGGCGAGCATAGGCTTACCGTCACTAACACCGTGACATCTGACTAGGTGGTAGAGTTTCGCAGCGACTCGCCCGGATTGGTACCACAGCCTTGCCTATTCCTGCCGCCATAACGTCATGACGTGTTCCGGTTCGGAGAGTAAGGTAGCCGGTTAACTTACTTTTGCTCGAGGCCTAACATCCTGACCTCAGGTTGGCAACGCACCATAACCACCTTTGGTGTCTCTAGGCGGCGTGAATTTCTTACCATCAGGAAATCCGTCTGCTTGTTTGCCTTCTTATAACATAAAAAAAATGTCAGATTGACAAACCAGACATATAATACGAATGTAAATACCCAGGGAGGCCTAGTTTAACTTTCCACGATCAAATTGCCTGAGTATTATCCGACGGTGGTGTCAAGAATCTCCGAAACCGGCGTGTTTGTATGAAAGGGTAATGAATGTGGAGGAAGCCAAGCAGGTATACCAGAGTCGTGAGATTTGGCTCCTGATTGTCGTCTCTGCCTATCTCCCAAGGGACTTCGCGTGAATATATGTATGTATGAATTGAGTTTATATTTTTTTGATTACATTATACTACAGCTTTGGTTTTTCCTAATTTATATATTCACTATCTTTAATTTGCTTTTAGATACCTCAGGCTCATCCGTCTGCTGATTGGTCTGTATGAGTATCTTCCCAATGCGGATGTCCTTGCAGACATCGCACACAGCCTGCTCCATGGTCTCTCCAGCCCGCAGTATTGAAACCCCACATATTTTCTCCACGTCGCACTTTCGTCCTGAAATAAACTGTGTATTTAAAAAAAAAGTATCTTCACGCCCAAATCCCCGAAGAGGTAGGCAGAGGTACAACAACCAGGGCACCCACGACTAGCCGAAGACACTAAGTCCCATATTGTGACAGGTGGCAAGCTTACCGCCAACCGGGAACATTCCCAATACCGTGCAACATTTTTTTTTAGAAAATTAGAAAAACCCAAGTTTCTTTTTGTTGCCCGACCCAGGATTCGAACCCGGGACCTCATGCATTCAAGTCCAGAAACTGAACCGCTAGACCACAGAGGCGATATAGTGTATTACTTATATGGAACTGAGTAAAACCACCCGAAATGATAAATGCTTATCAGCTGCTAGCAACTTAACAGACGAAGTAGTTAGCCTAAGATGATACGTATATGCTTATCAGCTACCAGTAACTTGTAAAAGACGAAGATATTAACCTTATCCACCATCTGATATATTCTTCCTATCATAGTTGATATATAATAGTCTGGGGGACTATTCAGTATCTTTTCAGTGATAATTACTGGGTAAAGTGTACATCAATCAGCTGTCAAATGACGTGTGTTGTATTTGCTATCTCCATTGTATTTCTGTTGGCCACAGGAGACAGCATGTACAAAATACGTCATTTGACAGCTATTTGATGTACACTTTACCCAGTGATCATCACTAACAAGATACGGCATCAGCTCCCTAAACCGAGGCACTATTAAAGTATTTAGGGTACAAATCGCTGGCTTAATTTTCAAACTCCGTATCTCCATTTGGTAAAATTTTACAGGAGGAAGAAAAAACTGTTTTATTAAATAACTAACAATAAAAAAATAGACAAAAAACTTATTTTACATTAAAATATTATAAATGATTATGTTTGTTGTAAACATGATATATTTATACTAGATATATAAATATACTTTTTTTTACTAGACGACATTAAAATCAACATTTCGAAAATTTTGGAGTTACAAGGTTTGAAAATGAAGCCCACGAAATTCGACATTTTCATGCCTTTAACTAGAAATCTTCTTCTTCTTTCTTTAGGTTTTGGCCTTCACGTTAGTATTTAGCCATTAATCAAGTAGAAATTTGAATCGAATTTCATATCAATTTCAATTAATTATAATTAGTCATCAGTCATAAGTCGTCAGGAAGTCATGTCAGGCTCTTGGGTAAAGCGGTGGCTCATTACACAAGCTCTGTAATGAGATTTGGGGGCAACGAGGAAATACACGATACGCTTATTTCTTAATGATTATTTCATTTGTGCTCTTTCACTGAACAAAATTGTTAAAAATGCCAACAAATTGACTAATTTCAATCAATATTAACACGAAATTCAATAATTATGAGAAAACTTCGACCATATTTTCTCTCGATGGCGCCAAAACTCCGAACTAGAAATCTGTCTCTTAATAATTTTGGTATGTATGCGTGTATGTTTATATTTACCTGTGTAAGAGAATCCTTGAGGCGTGTCAACAGTGTGATGTGAGTAGGGCAGTAGGGAGAGCGCGAACTCTATGACGAGCCGCATCAGTCGCTTGGAGTAGAAGATGAACTCGTCACGCGGCGTGTCCTTGTTGCGGATGAACGTGTGCAGACCTTGGACCTGATCCACAGACAACCAGGAATAATTATTCTCTAGTACATTTAATTCAGAAAATATTAAAAAAGGAATTTGAATAATAATTGTTTTTGATGATTTGATTAAGTAATAATAATAATTTATTAATTATTGCTTAATAAATTAATACAATCAATAAATAACTGATTTTTTTAAATTGTTTTTAATTGTAATGAATTGTCGCCTCTGTGGTCTAGCGCGGTACAGTTGTTGGACTTGACTGCATGAAGTCCTGGGTTCGATTCCCGGGTCGGGCAATAAAAAGAAAATAGGGTTTTTCCAATTTTATAATAAAATAAACGTTGCTCGGGATTGAATATACGTACCCGGTTAGCGATAGGCTTGCGATCTCTCACATTATGGGACTTAGTGCCTTCGGCTAGTCGTGGATATGGGCGTGAAGATACTTTTTTAAATAATAATTGATAAACCGATTTAAATCCGAAAATTTTTTGGGGTCGACCACCGCAACTAGTTTGGAATATATATTTCAACTAGTTGCCCGTTCTGGCTTCGCTCGGATGGTATTTTTTTTACCATAAATTGAGATATAAGCTATCCTATCTCTCAAGTTGGATCGAACTGCACATGGTGTGCGAATTTTATTATATTCGGTTAAGTGGTTTAGGAGTCCATTGAGGACAAACATTGTGACACGAGATTTATATATATATATTGAGATTTACAATTACAAAAACAATTCGGTCCTTTTTTCGTAGCGTGTAAGAAGACTTACTTGTGGAGTGTTCTTCAAAACGTATAAAGAGTCCGGCACGGGCTGGCCGGAGTGAGCAACCGCTAATTTCTCACGTACTTTGAAACCACGCTGCAAAACAATTCATATTATTAAAATTGTGATACATTTATGTTTTAAATAATAAATGTTAATCTAAATGATAAATTATTCCCGGTGTTGATCCGGGCTCTTCTGCAAAATAGACCATGTGACCTCGTAAGCTCATCGTAATTCAGCTCGTAAAAGGCGAGCATAGGATTAACGTCACTAATACCGTGACATCTGACTAGGTGGTAGAGATTCGCAGCGACTCACCCGGATTGGTACCACCGTCTTGCCTATTCCTGCCGCCATAACGAACTATTTCTTTCTCTATATTTCTATTTTTGAACTATTTCTGCGCATGTTGCACTTACAATAACTCACCAGTTGTAACTGTTTGTGCACATGTTGTACTATGAGCGAGATGGCAACAATGTTCTCCCCTCCCCTCGGCACGATGATGTCAGCATGCGCCATGCTGGGAGCGATATAGTTTTGATACGCGGGCTTTACATACGTCATGTACTGTTTCAGAACACCTTCCAAATCGCGACCACGTTGGACTATGTCTCTGTAATTAAAATATAGGGTTAAAACTAATTCTTGAAGACATAGTTTGTAATAAATTATCATTCTTGTAATAAATGATTTAATTTAAATGTTCAAATAAATATGAAATAATTATCTATATGTTAATACGTGATGCCAAAACTTTGGACCCCTTTTTACGAAAATTGCGCGGAGGCAGAAGTATAAAATTTGGCACACTTATTGTTTATGTGTAGGAGAAGTGCAAAATGCTAATATTGTTCAATAATAATGCTTTTAAGTACATTAAATCAATAAATAAAACATTACCTACACTACCATGCATTTGACGCACACAAACAAATATATTGATAACAATAAAAGATCACAGATGGCGCACTAAGCAGTTTGGAAACAAAGTAGAAGTTGGTATTAAGAAATGCAGATGGCGTTCTTATCAACAAGATATTAAAACTTATTATGGTCGAACTTCGATCAATGGGCGACCATTACCTACACTACCATGCATTTGACGCACACAAACAAATATATTGATAACAATAAAAGATCACAGATGGCGCACTAAACAGTTTGGAAACAAAGTAGTAGTTGGTATTGAGAAATGCAGATGGCGTTCTTATCAACAAGATATTAAAATTTATTATGGTCGAATTTCGATCAATGGGCGACCACTAGTAAATATAAATATTAACACATCATAATGTGGTAGAACATGTTTGTATGTCAATTTTTTATAACAAATTCTCAACACACATATGTCATAAATAAATAACTTCCACCTCATTTAAAATTTTATCGGAAGTATAAAAAGTGTAGTAAGAAAAAGAGAGTGCAGAAAACCAGACAGGTCTATAAGGATCGTGACACTCGACCCTGCCGACCCTGCAAGGGCGTAAAAATATTTACATGTGTGTATTACTATCTTTTGAAATTAAATTACTTTGCTAAGTAAAGGATAGCGCACATTAAAACGGGCGCAAGTTTTTCATACATTTTGTATCTAGCAACGCATGACCGTCGGATTTTTTGTAATACCTCGCGCGCACTTCCCGCTGCGGTCCGACCCGACACGCTCTGTCCCGTCCAAATGTGCGCTATCCATAACATTGTACAAATACTCTACTACAAGTACTTTGGTAGTTTAATGGATGCAACTTTTGTTTCCTAAAAATATTTGATATTTTCCATCGTCGGCGCTTGGTAAAACTTCCAAATATTTTTATTTTAAAACAAATAAACACTTGTACTGTTTTACGTATAACTTATAATTTATTACTTTGTAAATAGCCTACCGGTTTCGATTATACAGCATCATCAGGCTTAAAACCATAAAACATAAAACCATACTACTAAACAATATTTTTGATGTGTAAAAATGGTAACTTATATATTTCGTTTTTAGATTCCAAAAGTGGTATGGTGCGTTGCTAAATGGGAGCTGGGATGGTTGAACCTGTTCCTCGTATGGAAAACGACTACTATCGTCATTCAAGCAGGAATACACAAGGCAATAAATAAGAATAACATATACTAAACATGTTAATGGGACATTGCCAACTTGAGGCTTAAATTTTTTTTTAGGTCTATCCTGTCTTCAAACTGGAATATGTCAAAGACAAACACTGAGAGCACAGGTATTAACATACCTCCTGAGTCTCCTGGCGAGCCGTATGTCAGCGTCAGTGTCTACGAACACCTTCATGTCGAGCATCTGGACGACGTCCACACTGTAGAAAGCCAGGATACCCTCGAATATTATCACATTCGCACCGTACATCGTTTTCTAGAATAAGATACAAAGAAATGAGGTTCAGAGGTTCCTCAACTTGGAAAATCACTAAGCTTGTAGCGCCCCCTAATTTTTATTTTAAAAACCTGAACAACGCGTAAGTTTCGCTTGGAATCTAAATATTAATACGTGATGCACAAACTTTGGACCCCTTTTTACGAAAATTGCGCGGACGGAGGAGTATGAAATTTGGGACACTTGTAGTTTATGTGTAGGAGAAGTGCAGAACGCTAATTATTTTCAATAATGATGCTTATAAAGTACATAAAATCAATAAATAAAACATTATCCACACTACCATGCATTTGATACACACAAACAAATATATTGATGATAACGATATAAGATCACAGATGGCGCACTAAAAAGTTTGGAAACAAAGTAGTTGGTCTTGAGAAATGAAGATGGCGTTCTTATCAAAAAGATATTAAAATTTATTATGGTCGAATTTCGACCAACGGGCGACCACTAGTCTAATTAAAATTATATTCTAAACGAGACGTTTCTTAGCAAAGAGAGCAATAATAATGCAACTTTACAATGTCAAGCGTATCTTTTATTCAAAATCACTGTCCCATTTTATCGTATAAATTGTATTTCTATAATAGTATAGGATATAATGTAGATGTAGTGTAGTCAGAAAATTTTAGTTACAGAGATTTTTTAGTCATACGAAAAAGGCAAGTCACATGCAATTTACTATTTATGACGTCATAATACATGAACATAAAGGTCTACACACACTCTACACAGGTTTAAAGACGTGACTAAAGTATATAAATAAGTTTTCAAGAGTATGTTAAAGCGTCACTTTCTGCATTCATTGTAATGTAGTTTGCATTGGACTTTTCTTGTTTGTTTTAAATACTAATAATTAAAACAAGCTTCTGTCTTTAGAATGATTTGTGACGTCTAGTATTAGATGCATTTTTATATTTCTAAGCGCACCATGGTACAGTATCTAGCTACATCTTGTTCCATACTTTAGGGTTGCCTGGAAGAGATTGCTGATTTGGCAACAAGGTCGCCTTTGTGTGTCTTATAATTTAAGTTATTTTAATGTATTTGTAATTTCTTTGTATTTGGTGCACAATAAAGAGTTACTGTATTGTATAAATTATATACAGGTTTACTGAAATAAATAAAGCTGTACTCACGCCATTCGCTATTTTTAAACTCCGACGAAAAACGAGGGGTCTTTAACGTTTGACGAATGGCATGTTACATAGATTTTATCATGCATTCATTGAACATTTGAATTTTAGGTTTACGAAGACGTGATTTAAATACATGTTATATGACTCACCGTCCTGTTCTCCCTGGAGTGCGTGACGTAGTTGTATATGGGGACCTCGACCTTCTTGCCTTCCTTCAGCCTCTGCAGTACGTTGATCAGAAGCTCGATATCGAACGCGTCCGGGTGGTCGAAGTTGTATTCGTTTCGCATCGCAGCTTGATGTTGTTTTTCATTTAGTACCTATAAAATATTTAGAAGTGTCAAGGGACCCAAATAGAACGAAGTTCTCTCTCTCTCTCTCTCTCTCTCTCTCTCTCTCTCTCTCTTATAGAGACAGACAGAGAAACATACGCACGCCGCACAGCTCGAAATCATGAGAAAATAACCAACAAAATTCGTTCGTTACATTCGCTGAGTAATCGCATTACAGACGTACAAAAAAATCATACAGAATTGACATCTCTTCTTTTTGGACTTCAAAAATTGAAGATATCAGAAATATTAAAAACTTTATGATTTTGATATTCGCTATCCAAAATATTAGTAAATATAGCGAGCACTGTAACGATAACACAGTATTTTATTTGATAAAACACAATGCATGTGCGTATTACGGAAAAATATTTAAATATCAGTAATGTTATGCAGTTCACCTTGTAAAATGAGTCCATGCTGACAATTGTGACCCAGGGAATGTTCAGAGATTCGATGATTTTTGTCGCGACGGTCGTTTTGCCGGATGCGCTTGCGCCGCATATTCCTGTGAAATGTCTTGAATTAAAAAAGCAAAGCTTGCGCTTACTGTGATATTTTACTAGATGGTAGAGTTCTTCTGCATTTTACAATGATTTCAATCAAAAGCTTAAACGTTGACCTTACCTATTTCTAACCGCCATAACATCAATGTATTAAACATCAATATATTTCCCCCGTGTTGGTTCGACCTCCTTTGCAAAATAGACCATCTGCCTTCCAGTGCCAGGTAGCTCGTATAAGTGTAGCATAGGCTTACCGTTACTAACACCGTGACATCTGACTAGGTGATAGAGTTTCGCAGCGACTCGCTCGGATTGGTACCACCGCCTTACATATCCTGCCGCCATAACGTTAGCGCTTGCCGTTGACGTTTTTCACGTCACATTAGTGAGTTAGGTAAGCGTATTCCGGTTCGGAGGATAGGGGAGCCGGTAAACTTGATTTTGCTCGATGCGCAACATCCCGGTCTCAGGTTGGCAATGCACTATTACCACCTTCGGTGTCTCTAGGTGGCGTGAATTTCTTACCATCAGGAAATCCGTCCGCTTGTTTGCCTTCCAATATAATAAAAAAAAATGATGTCAGTCATGTCCCACTTCTGAGTACGGTAATAGTATGGTGCTGAAAAGGCATTGAAGGTATCGCTTCAAAAGTTAGGCACCCACGACTAGCCGAAAACACTAGGTCCCACAATGTGATAGGTGGTCAAAGTAAATTTATCAAAAGTATTTATAACTACTTCCAGCTCGCAAGATTACAATTTCCACATTACAAACTTGGCAGAGGTAGAATCAAAACTCAATACAAAATTTATGAGCGTATTTCAAAACAAAATCATATGTATCTAGATACTTAAAACAATACACTTCTACATTGACACAAATAAACATATTGCCTCAACTTAGAAACAATATTTTGTAGAATGCAGGACACCGTATCTTTATGAGCCTCACCATTATGCATGTACTTTTGGAACAGAGCGGTTCAACTGCCTATAAAACACACTTTGAGTGCAAATTCGTGCGCGCCTCTATAGCTAATCTCAGAAGCTGTACCTTACATTTTTATACTCAGACTATTTTTGCGTCGGTCACGATGCATGAACCTTCACCTTTAGACCACTTACGTCGTCTCCAACAATACAGTCTATTCCAAACTAAAATAGTTTAAACTTTGAGTGCAAATCAGGGCAATCAATATTTCTTGAATCGCTTTAAAAAGGAGAAGTATTTTTGTCATTTACTTATAGTAGTCATGCAAATTCCTATAAATATTCTTCTGTATACATTTTATGTTTTATTATTATTATATACATAAGCGAAAAACTATTTACTCATTCATCACGAAACCTCCATAGACAAGACATGTCAGCTAAGAATAATTGTAATATTATAATATTACCAGCTAATAAATCAGAACTAAAACCAAAATGAGACCCCCGCTCTTTGCCTTTACATATATCGTCATTAAAACAGGTGAGACATCTCTGGTTGAACTTGACGCTCACCCCGCCTTTGTAAATTTAAAGAGTACAGTAATAATTTAATGCAAATCTATGCTTTTGGTTACGTTCGGCACTAATTTTATACTAACAAAAAAACACTGCCTCAGTTGTCGATTCTTACTGTGCATTTGATTAAACTATTAGTGTAAATACTTTGTCTGTGTATGTGTAGGTCGCAGGAGGATGCCTTGCTAACTCACCAATAAGAAACGGTTCCACCTCCTGCCCCCCGGTACAGTTGTACCAAGGAGGACGACCCGCTGTGTATATGGTCCGTCGGTCTGCATGTAGGATGCTTTCTGCGGTCGTCCTTTTGTTGGACTGAGACATAGACGTAGTTCGGACTCGTCGAGCACGTGGCGATTTTAGAATATTCGATCCTGAAATTTCGGAGATATTAAATTTTCCTGATTATTGACGGTCATGATGCAATTTATTTAGAAACACTTGTACTTTCCACAATATATTTTACTATTTTTTATTTATATGATTTAGCCAACCGGTTTCGCTATAAGCTTCATCAGGGCTATATAACAACAGCACCGACGATAAGAAGTATAGAATCTATTTACGGTCACTATTTTTTGTGTCTTCGGCTAGTCGTGGGTGCACTGGTTGTGCCTCTGCATATACCTTCAGGAATATGGGCGTGAAGATATGATAACGATGATGATGATGATCGTCATGTGATATTTCGTTCTAAGCATCCAATGCAAAATATGCAATGAGTTATCAATGGTATCAATAAATACAGGTCAGTAGATAAGTATCAGTTCCATAAAGGCACTTACAGCAATGTGACAAGAGGATGCCAAGCGTGAACATTACAGCAAGCTTTCCTACCAAGTATTAATGGACAAGCGTAGTTTCCAGAGGTTAACAAGAAAAAGCTTGAATGATGAATTTGTTAAAAAGTTTTACGCTCAGTCAGTATGAAAGAAGTCAGCGCAGAGTCTTAAGGAATATTTGACTGAGTTATAATTTCGGATACGGCCTATAATGCTAAAAATACACCAAACTTTGTCTTCTGTAAACTTAATACTGACTTAAACCAATATTCTGTCTATTAAAGGAAAAAAAGAAACACTACGTAGAACGTATAAGGTCGCAAGGCAGTGAAGTAAATTTTTGTCTTACGGTTTCGCCAGCAACCTTCAGTTTAGTGTAACTGTAAGACCACGTCCCCGTCGCGGTCTTTATATAAAGGGTTATTTTTAAAAGCAAAAAGTAAAAGTATCTTCACGCCCATATCCCGGATGAGGCAGAGGCATAACAAGGGCACTCACAACTAGCCAAAGACACTTAGTCCCACAATGTAATAGGTGACAAGCCTATCGCCAACCGGGCGCATATCTAATCTCGAGCAACATGTTTTTTATTAGAAAATTGGAAAAACACATTTTCTGTTTCTTATCCGACCCGGGAATCGAACCCCGGACCTCGTGAATTTAAGTCCAACACCTGGACCACTAGACCACAGAGCGATTAATTGTTAGCGAACTTAGCGAGGGTTATTTTTACGTACTCATAATGACTATAGAGTGAGAGAAGTATTATCATAGTAATTTTGAAATGCTATGTTATTGGATGAATATTAAAAGGCAAAGTTTGCATATATGACACAGAATAACATTTATATTAGGTGCAATAGCAAGATGGCGGCGATATAGGATAATCAAGCCCAATGTATTTATTACAGCGGGGCGAACCAACTAATTGAGGTTCCAGTCACAAGATAATTGCTGGTAGAGGAAATATTGAGTCGTCTGACACTAAACCAGGAACTTTTCTTGTCTTATACGTAGCGCAACCACACCATAAAGGAACGATTGTAGATGATAAGCAGTGTTAAAATATAAGTAATAGTACCAACGTACAGAAGACGCACTGTCGTACAAATCATAAGCAAAATTGAAACTTAAGTGACAGCGAAAAGTTCAAAACGTTAGTTGAAGGTTTTAAGGAACTGAGCTTATTTGAAATTGAAGTTGTAGTTGAAGTTTTTACAACCGTTATTGACATAAGATTCTTCAAGAGGTATTTCACCTGAATCTACTTAAGATGCGGAGTGGAATCCGACAGTGCTTAGTGTGAATAAGACATAGTTATGTGCAGATGCCTTGTGGCACCGTTAAAATATGGGTGCGGTTGCGATGACACAAAAACGCTCACGAGCGCAGATAGTGCAAAACCGACTATCATAGTGTATGGTGGACGATCTACGTAGTCATATTTTAATATTACTTTTCTGCCTACATGGTGTGGTTGTGGTAGTTAAAATTAGGTATAAGTATTCGGGGCACAATACAGTGATAACATCTATGGTGTTTATTGGCAGTCAAACTCAAACTCAAAATATATTTATTCACATGGATCTATACAAAGATTCTTGTGACGCATACAAAGTCGTTCTCCATTCGGAGATCCAATGCTTGTTTGCTGTCTTCTACTATAAAACGACAAATCAAACAAGCTTTACATTATGTTGGTTATTAACCTACACTCATGCTGCAATAAAAACCTCCGATTTTTATTTAATTGTAAACTGTCGCAAAAATCTGACCGATTTCTATAAAACTTCTATTTGAAATTAACCCCGTATTCTTCAAAGAGTATTTAAATTGGTATAACAGTTTTCTCGTGATATCAGTTAGCTTACATGCTTTTAATAGGCACTAGCTTTTATTTGGTAACCAAGCGAAAGAGGAAGTTCCTTTCGAAGGCATTCGTTTGTTTTGTCCATATTAGACGCGCAGAAGCGTCACGAGGAATATAGCGTCTCACCTGTAGATGGAGGTCTGTAAGGTCTGACGTTGGGCACTGTGGTGGGTGAAGCTGGGGCGCGAGAGTAGTCATCATCATCGAGGAACACCTGCTCTCCTATCTCGAGTGCCAGTTCTGTGTCACTGTAAATATTATGTATTTTTAGATGATTCGTCATTAAACTTGAAGGTGGTGGGCAATTATTTCGAAGCACCACTATCTTCACCACCATCTATGATGAACAATGAGATGGAATGATGACCTATAATAAGAGCACTTGAACTGATTTTTTGATTTTACAGGAAGGCGAAGAAGCCGGCGGATTGTCTGATCTGACCGGTCCGGTGAATGCTGAGGTTAAATCGCGTGTTGTTGACACGATGAGGGGATTTTAAGCCTTTCAGGTGTATTATTATCAGACTTGCATGGATGTTGGATCCCTGTTTAAATCCGATTCCAAACAACATCCACGATTGGTGTCGTTCGACCTGAACTGTAAGCACTCATCTAACAAGGCAATAAGAGAAGCATAGAATCATAAAAGGTGTTTTGTTATGTTACGGTTTGGTGGATAAAGATGAGACAATCATAAAGTCAAGATCTCAAGCAATGGTATTTCATACTGTTTTTGTTTAGGTACATCAACTTCGACTTTGTGATGTTAAAAGAATAGCGCACACTTGGACTGGTTGCTCCCAAGCTCAATAATCCGCCTAGATAGCTCTCATACATTTTTAAATTTTGATGAATCAACAAAATTTTGACGATTTAAAGTAGAGTTGCCACTCTTCTTTTATTACATTTCTCTTTGATACTGTGTAATAAAATCCACCGATGCGATGCGGCCCGGCCCGCCTATGTGCTTTGCAATGTGATGCGCCTCGACCAGACACGCTCCGCACCGTCAAGTGTGCACTACCCTTAATAGGTTGTCTTTATAATGACACATAAGACAATTCCCATAACGCATCACGGTGCGGCTCTGTAGGCGATTTTGATTCAGATGAGGTGAATCTTTTATTTATTTTAAAGATGAAGTACCTTTTTTTATTTTATTTACTTGGACTTGGTGCAAGAGGTGATCTTGCGCGTCGACAGGCATTATGACGGTCTTTCTTTCTTGTATGCAATTTACAGAAAACAAGCAAGATAGAAATAAGATAAATATTGCCTGTAGACACTAAAAATGTTAACATGTCAGATGGCCAGGCCAAACTATACCACATAGTAATGACTGAACGCACAAGTGAAACAATCTAGTAAGAAACCATACTTGAGTGCCACAAGAGTAATGGATTCGTCACATCCCGTCAGCGAAAAACTCACTATTGCGAGAGCACTCTACTCTGTCAAGTCTTTTGCAGTCTTAATTAAATTCATTATATTATCGACCTCCAATAGGTCGCAACTTGGAAATTTTTAAGCTAATTAAATATAAAAAGTAAGGTCAGATGTTGCATGCTTCTCAGGTCAGGGATACGGATGAGCGAAAACGAAAACGAGTTGTTCTAGGTTTACTTTGTATCAACATAAAATATGATCCTCGTAATTTCCAAAAAATAACATGTTTATTTAATACTAGTTCTTGCCGCGAACTTGGTTCCACCCGTTCAGTTTTAATGGGAAAAATTTAAATGTTGTTTTTCCCAGATTCCTCACAATCGAGCAGGATAAAAAGTATCCTATGTCCTTCTCCCGGTTCTAAGCTACCTCCCTACCAATTTTGAGCCTTATCGGTTCTGTCGTTCTTGAGTTATAAATAGTGTAACACCACTTTCTTTTAAATATTATATAGGTAGATATAGATTAGACGATCCAGCGCTAACAGAGAGTCGCTCGACATTAACAGCTACTTAGAGCTTATATGGATTAAAACGCAGATTTTTCCATTTACCCTTCTATTTTCACATTTTTTATTTTATAAGAACCTTCTCCAGACAATAACCATCCAAAACATAATCCATCCGTCCTGGCGTAATGCGACGACCACGCGAAACAGGGATTCATTTTTATATATATTATTATAGACTAGCGGCCTGCCCCGCTAAAAAAAAACAAAAAAAAACTTTCTGTATATGAAAGAGCGTATTTGTGCCTTTACGAAAATGTATAAGAAACAGACGATTTGATTGAAAAGTTCTCGGGTTAAGTGTCATACATTAAATATGGATCCATTCTAAAATATTGTATTAGTTAGCGCGTGCTACCGTATTGTGTGAATGTCTTGAAATATTGATATATACTGTAGAATATTACTTTTTCTAACATTTTTCGAATCCCAAAAGTATTTCTGAACAAATTACACAGATCATTTGACCCGAAAGTAAGCAAATTACATGTTTATGTTATGGTTGTTAAGACAACGATACTTAAACATAGAAATACTTTAATAAATACCAAGACATGGAAATACAGACATCTATGTTCTCCACACAGATGCTTGCTTCCAGCGGGAATCGAACCCGAGCCTCGCACTGGTCGGCGGAGTTACGCGTGTATGCTAACCACTCTGGTTGAGTGGTCTGTCAAATAAAGTTGAGTGGCTGTCAAATATTTAATGGAAATGTATAGGAAAATGGAACATGAACACAAAAGTACACTAGTTTTTACTTATAATATTAGTAGGTATGCATGGACTGAACAGTAAAAACGTAAACGTAAGAACAATTAAAAATATATAAAGGAAAAAAGTGCGAAAATACTTTGCCTGCTTGCCCCCCACCCGGGCAAGTTGCTGCACATCTATCAACCGGCAACCCTGTTGACATGTAGCTACCCACAGAGAGTTCCTGTAATGTCAACTCTTAAGCCACTTTTATTTTTAGAAGGGCTCTATGCTAAAAGTTCACAGGCAGTTGATATTTTGTAATGGATAATACGGCACTTTGGATATCGTTGGCTAATTGTGGACGCACTAGTTAATCAGGCAAGCTTGAATCTACCCCGAAATGGTTCTGATCTTCCGCTTGAAAATTGGAGTCGCAGTATAAAATCTCTAATGAGCCTGACGAACAATTATAACTCCAACCGGCACTTCATCATCATCATCATATCGACTTAAAAAAAAATCGGGAGTGTGACGTCGCATGCCTACTAGTGTTGTGGGTACGCATTTTACAATAAATAATTTTAATGTAACTTTTATATTTTAAGAGACGTTTTGATGTTGCTAAATTTTCATTTTTGTTTTTATTACTTTCACTTTTGTGAATTTGCAATTGTAATTTTTTTTGGAATTGGTTTGAAATCATTTTCATCTTTTCTATTCATGGTGCTACGTAATTATTAGCTGGTATAATATTTTTCCTAAACAATTTACAAATCAAGACTAACTTATAAAATAAATATAATGTTTTTCCTCAAATAGTACGTAAGCCTTTTTAAAAGTGTTAAGTTTGTGGAAATTCAGATTTACATGCTTGTCGATGTGTATTTTTTTTGCTACATTATCCTATCTACATATATAATGTTTTTTTTAATGTTATAGGAAGGCAAACAAGCGGACGGATTTCCTGATGGTAAGAAATTTACGCCGCCTGGAGACACTTTGGTGTCTCTAGGCGGCAGGACTTATTATATACTTAAACTTATTACATATAGACGCAAATCTTCTCATCAAGTCCCCATATTGATAGAGCAGAGAGTATTGAGTGGAAAATGAACGAAGTTCCCCGGGTCGGCTAGCATTTAATAAAAATATTTTTAATTAAATATCACTTACCCATCACTTTAGATTTTTTTAAGTGTTGTGAAAACGAACAAGCACACAAATTTCTTGATGGAAAGAGACTACCGAAATGTTAGTTTTAATATGAAAGATAAAGTAAATTTATTCGTAACATTATACTTGGATCTAGTTTAAAAATATAAATTAACAACTTGTCTTGTTTATGCGAGATAAAATATACAATGGACGAGGTAACATTTTATGTAAAATATGTATGTTGCCCCAATTCATAAGGAAAGTTGTAGGTCAACTACATCACGCTACAACCTTCAGGTGGTGAATGAGTGAGGGTAAACAGGGGTGATACTTATTATTCCTCGACAGAAAAGGGTGTGTTATAAGTTTGACAGGTCTATGTGTCAATCTGGGGTATAAACACTTTGGAACGGATGGACCGATTTCGATGCGGATTTTTTATATGAAAGCTGATGTGATCGTGATGGTTCTTAGCTACATTACATAAAGATTTGTCGGGAACTATTTTTTTTAATTTTAGTATTATTTTTATAGCACATACGACCGTATCTCCTGATTATACCAAATACACGTCGACCAAGATACCAAAGATATAAAGAAGCGTTGCAAACTTGAGGCTAAGATGATGTTGCTAAAATCTGGTTATTGGATACTTTACACTTCAAATCGGAGCACGATAGTTGGGAGCATTGTTGCAATAGCAACAGGAAAAGGTAACCAGACCAGTTGAGCCGACACCTAGCAGAAAGACGAGGTGGGAGAGTCTACATTTGATTCCATTATTGAAAACATCAAATAATCTTATTTTCCACTGTTGGTAGAGTGCTACCTCGTTCGGGTATTGATCTGCCGACTTATATATTCCTGCCGTCATATGTCATTTTCCGGTCCGGAGTATAGGGTATCCGCTAGCTTTCCACAAATAGCCTAACCTCGCCTCGTTGGTCGAGTGGCTAGCGTACACGCCTAAATACGTCGACCAACCACGAGGCTCGGGTTCGATTCCCAACGGGGGCAGGCAATTGTGTGATGAACATTTAGATATCTGCATTTCCGGTTCTGGGTGTTTAAAAAATTTATTCTCGTATCTATTTAAATACTTAATATGTCTTAGCATAATTGACTAACACCCATAACACACACATATAATTTGCTTACTTTGGGGTTAGATTCAATTTTTGTGACTTGTCCAAAGATATTCTTTAGTATTCATTCATTCATTCATTATGAACAGTCCGGCTACAGCCTACAGGACAACATCACACTTAAAACATCTATGGTGTTTATAGGTCACGGTTATCTCTTACCATCAGGAGAGCCGTGTGCCTTTTCACATCCATATCACAAAAATAAATCTAAAGTGAAATATTATTGAAAAAACATTTTTAATGAAAATAATATATTTCAAAAACAAAAAACGACAAGAATTGCAAAGTTAAGACTTCTAAATTTCATATGCATATAGCTATAAATAACAATATACAACAAACAAGATATAAAAAACAAACCCCCAAAGTGCGATATACGGCCAATGTTAATAATGTATCTCAATCTAATGGATTTCAAGCAATCTAGATAGCTGCCGTATCCGCCGGCCTATCCCAGACGTAATTGCCATACTTATCCAGTCCACAGATATGTTATTGGCAAGCGATAACATAAAAATGGATTAAAATATCAATCTTGGACAGCGATATTAGGATTGATTATTAATATTGGCCGATAGAGGATAAAATTTTGTATAAAAATCGTATCTATTCTATGTTGACGAAGTAGCGGACAAACAGCTTAGATTTAACTATAAATGCGTATTTTTCCGTAAGAAATGACGTAAGCCTATTCTCTACCTCTCTAAAATGTAAAGAAACGCAAATAATAAAGCCGTTTTACTACATTAAATATTCCGAACCTATGTGGTTTCGCTTGGTAGAACTCTCGTGTACGAAAACCCATACTTATAATAAATGCGAATGTTTGTTGCTATTTCACAGCTAAGCCACTGAACCGATTTTGATGAAATTTGATATGCAAATAGCTAAAGATCCAAGTTGAAACATAGGCGTTTTTGAAGTGAAAACTTCTTTAGCGGCGTTGTGCACTTTTTTGGAATAGGTAAAAACTTTTAAACTCGCGTCAGGACACGTGACCTGATTCGTAAGACGGCGCAGGGCGCTTGCGCGAATTTCCGTGTTGTCATGTTTGTGTGCGATAGTGCAATAAATGAATATTGTATTCTACCACATAAATGATTCGTGCTAAATTATTCCCTAACCATTCCTAAATATCAAAAATGCACAACGTTAATATTCAAGTTTTCACTTCTGCCGGCACTCTCGATGTGCAACCCGTTTTTTTCTAAAATCAGATTCCAAAGAACTATAAAATGAGACATGATATAGTATTAAAATCCTTTCATCTTTATACAAAAAAAGAGTAGCCATTTTCACTTTCTTTTTTGTGCTATAAAGATGGCAAACAAGCAGACAGATTTCCTATAAAGATAACATAAATACGCATCAAAGGAGCTATCACATTTACTTGGGAACCAAGCAAGGTAGAGTATGGTGACAATTCCAAGCTATATCTCACCGCTGTAGCCCGTAGATTTGGACAATTGGTCTAACACTTTGGCCACAAGACAACACCTACAACATCAATGGTGTCTACAGTAATAAAAACATATTAGCTGGACTAGCAAGCCATTCTCTGCTATATACATCACTTATGAAATATACTTTACGATCTTTTGTCCCAGTGAGCAAATATAACAGGTCATAAAAATAGGTCAAGCTGTTTTTTGTTCACAACGATTTTATATACATATCCCCGAAGAGATAGGCAGAGGCACAACCAGGGCACTCACAACTAGCTGAAGACACTGTCTCACAATGTGATAGGTGGTAAGCCAAATGCCAACCAGACACACATCCAATCCTAGGCAAAATTTTTTTGGTAATTAGAAAATTAGAAAAACCACATTTTCTTTTTCATTGCCAGACGTAGGAATTGAACCCGGGACCTCATGAAGTCAAGTCCAACACCTGGACCGCTATACCACAGATGCGCTAGAGATATAAAACAATATACAAGCATTGTCTGTACATTGAATAATTGGGACAGAGTTACTGAATGCTTTTGAATCAATAAAATTATTTAAAGTTATCATCTGAAAAAAAAGGTTCTTAAAATTCTAAGCTACTTTATATCACAATTAGTTTAAAGCAGTAAAAAAAAATTATTGACCCAAAAAAAAACATCAATTGTTTAATGAAGCAAAGCTGCAGGTGTAGGTTAGTAATTTTATTGCAAAAAAATAAAGTTTTTTATTAAATCACTCCTTACACATATATACATCTTTAAATTCATGCCAAGTTCCTTGTAGACTATCTTTTATATCACAATTGGTTTAAAGCAATAAAAAAAATAATTGACCGAAAAAAAACATTCAATTGTTTCATGCCACAAAGCAGGTGTAGGTTAGGAATAATATTGCAAAAAAAAAAATAAGTTTTTTTATTAAATCACTCCTTTCACATATATACGTATTTAAATTCATGCTAAGTCCCTTGATAGACTATTGAGTGCCAGGTGTGATAATCCTTGCAGACCTCAACCCCTGAAGCTAATGTTACAAAATTTGATTGTGATCTTGTTTGATCAAATTAGGCAGATTTGACCAACACATATCCTTAGTAAAACTAATATTTAATTCTATGAGAAATAGTCTCAGGCTGATATCACTGACGGGGAACAATGGCTAGACATACTTTAATCTTAAAATATTGCCACATGGAAATATGGTGGCACTTTGTAATACTGTGCAGTTTTTGTATACAAAACAAATTTCACTAGAAACTCAACATCACCAAAAAATGGTGCAGTGTGATATCTGCCTTATAAACATCATATTGCTCTCTGTAACATCTCAACAATGCTATTGTTTAAAGAAACAATAACACCATTAAATCTACACAACTGTGCATGTCAACTCAAAAGTATTGCATAACATTCAAAATATGCGGTGAAGAAAAATGTGATTGTTTACTGACAGGTTCAAAATCAATCTTCGAAATTGTGACAAATAATTTACTGCAATAAAAGTTATTCTAAATGGACCCATGTCACAAAATTTTTTTTGACCCATGTCACACAAAATTTTATTTTAAGAGCCATGTCACAAAATACACAGGATTTGGTAAAAAATTATATATAAAGTGAACTTACAAACAGATAAAATTTCTATACCTCTAGTTTGGGTTTTGTATAGTGAATAAAATATTTAGCAATCATTGTTTTCGAAAAACATTTCATGCACAGATTTAATTTTATTACAGTTTTATTACATGTAAACACTTGACACAGAGAAACGATCATTTAATTACTTTGTGCAAAATTCTCAATCTGTATGTATCTATATATATAAAATAGTTCTATTCTTAAAGGCAAGAAAAATGATTATCAACTTGTAAGTTATAGGTGTTGTAGTAACAAGTCTTTTAAGGAAAAATTATCTGTATACACAGTTAATTTATATCGCTGCTTAAATAAAGAAAATCATAATAAACAAACTGACAAACTTTTTCATGTCTTATGATTGGTTATACTTGTAATTGATTTGCTTTACTCTTTCAAGTTACGAGTTCTATTATCAAAGTTTTAACAATAAGGATACCAAAATAGCCTATCAATAGAAGACATATCTCAGTAAGTCACAGCTTGTGTTATAATTGTTTTAAATGTACGGTAAACTATATACCCCAGCTTTTTTTATTAAATCCATTCTAGTATATAATATATGCATATATGTTCAATATAATACATGTAACAATTATTTGAAAATATCAGTGCTTATGTAATGTTTTAGTTGTAAGTAGTTGTTTAAGTTGACCACCTAGTTGGTCGAGTGGCTAGCATACACATCTACAGCATACTTGAAGCATAAAATTTGCTTACTATGGGGTTAGATTTGGTTTGTGTAACTTATCCAGGGATATTTATTTATTAAGTTGTTGTTGTAAGTTGTGTAATAAATGGGAATATAGCCTTAAAAATGTACACAAGTGACTCAATCTACTGGTCTGTTGGTGCTGTAGCTGTAAAATTGAAATTAAACATTTAATATTTTTTTGTTGCCTGACTAGGGTATTGATGCCCCGAAAATACAACACACACTTGCTGTTATTATATTTGAGAATGACAAGTATTTCTATAGTTTTTATCATGAGTTAAAAAAATAGTGTAAGACTGCAGAAAAGTGATGTAAGTCTTTGCAACTATAACCTATTGCACAAGTATTTCAAATCAGCAAATTATTGTTACATTGACTGCTTTATTAGTTGAGCAGTTTGCATACATGCCTGATGACACCAATTAACAATGCTCCAATTTAATCTTTAATAGAGGACTTTAGGACAGGGACAGGCAATCTATTTATTTATTTTCATCTTATCTACATTAACAAGAATTTGTTTAAATAAGTTTAAAAAAATAAGTGACATTTAATTTACTTGATAAAGTACCATCACCAAAAAATGATAGAAAGTTGTTTCAATTAAATATAGATTTTACACATAAATGAATATAACTTGTAATGTGATTACTATATACTACAAGCAAATAAATAATTTATCTAAATTGATTATTGAAGATATAACCGTTTTTGATAGGACTTAATTTGATATATAGAAGATAATCATTTAAATCTTCATCTTAATAGGACTTAATTTGATATATAGAAGATAATCATTTAAATCTTCATCTTAATCTCATTTCCAAAGAGAGAGTGAATAGGTTCTGGTTTAGTATAATTCCACCTTCCTTACCTTCTACACTTTCTATCAGGTGAGGTAAGGCTCATTACACCAAGGTGTTAGCAATAAAAAAAACTATAAGCATTGACACTCCAATACAGTCCAAGCATTCACCCATTTCCATCTCTTTAAGCAGTTTGAGTAAGTCCCCAGTATCACTAACTTTAGCTTGAATTTCCGAAAGATGCATGCATTTATGTAATGATGAATAGGTATCAGTATTTCTCTCTGATTATAAAAAAGTACTTTAGAGTACATATTTTGTATATCTATTTACCACTAACCCACAATCAACAATTTTTTTGTTAAATCTATCTATATATATTATAATTTAGTTAGATGATGTTAATAGCTGATAATAATATTAGCTGTTTGATCACAACTTTGTCAGAGTAGAAAAGAAGCAATTTTTATACAAATTTCCATTCACTATTGTAGTCTTTAGAGAGTTGGTTTTAGAAAAAAAAAAACTGTTTGTTTGAACTCATATCTAGTAATATGCCTATGAAATTTCATCAAAATTGGTTCAGCGGATTAGATGTATAAGGGTAACAGACTGAAACTTTCACATTTATAATATTAGTGTTAATTTAGTTCAGTAAGCTAAGGAATGTTTATGTCTTGTTTATATTATAATGAGCTACTTCAGAGTTAAGAAATGATAACATTTACCAGCCAGTTTGTAATTTTAAGCCTTGAAATTTATTTTTAACTAATGTTTTTGGAATTCCATTAGTTGTATTTTAAATATCTAGAATATCAGTTTATCTAAGATGATAAATCAGTGCAATAGATAAAGAACCTTATTATTAATGGTATGTAAACTAATTTATCTTATCAAGTGTGTGTCTATTACATATTCATTCTTGTTTGTATTTTGTTTATGACAACTCATGGTCAATGTCACAATCACTGAAATATCTCAAAATAACCGCAAGTATCAAAGCCTGTGTTTTAAAAGTTAAGCAAATAACAAATAGCACGAAATAGAAGCAAAGCTGTTGAAAATCACAATGACAGCGAAAAATATCGGTAAACATCTTACAGGCTGGGAAAGGTTAATGAACTCTGGTCCATATCTTCTAAAATTTTGAAGCTTTTTCATGTGTTGAAAAATTCAATGTTATGATGAGTCCTGAACACGTGTTTCACAGCACGAATATTTGTAAAGTAAGCCAATGTACGAAGTGTCTAAAAATAAAACACAATGGGAACACAGCGGCTATGATTTTACTATTAGTTGGATATTAAACTGGAAAACCTTATTAGCACTTTATCACTCCATACTAAATTACAGCGCGCACATGATCATGGTTAAGCTCGCACTGAAAAAGAGCCTTCCATGCAAAAAATTGTTGACACGAGACAGCTGAGCAAACAAACAATAAATTAAGGTTAGTCACGATTTACCTATCTGAGCTGGCGGAGCTTGGATTCTCAAATTTATTCAGCTTGCCAGCCATCTCAGGTTATTATAGGAAAATAAAGAGATTATTGCACAAATGACCACGGCTCACGGTTTTAATTTTTTGAAGACACGCACACGCGTCAATGCAAAATATGCAGTTTGACAATTCATCGATTTTGACAACTGACATTTCCTTGACAGTTTGTTACTGTCGTTGTAAAACAGAGTTTCACTTTTCTGAGATTTCAAGTTTTGTAAGTAGGTGTAAGATAGGTTTGTACACGGGAACGCCTATTTCGAAATCTCATACTTTTTTTGCGATTTAAGTAAAATATCACAATTAATTAAGCTTTATCTTCATGTTGTCCTTAATTTAACGTAATGTCACGTTAATCCGAAAGATGTCGCTATCACAAAAGTAATGTAACGACATTAATTGAGATAATAATAAAACCATTAACATGATGGCAACCTCCTGTCCTGACTTCAGACTTCAGAATTTGACCAATAGGTGCCAAACTGCCCATGATTTTCATACCAAAAATACTACTCAGAGATGCACGCATGTGCTACCAACTTAGCTGTTCGGAAGTCAAAATCGAAACTAAAACCGTTATTTCGCGAACATAGTGCTAAACTGCTAAGCATCGAAAATTAAACCCACTAGGTACTATGTATATTTTTAATTATTTATTTTGTAGGTAAAATTTTCAATCAAAGCACTAATAAATTATTGTTCAACACCACGAACAATTAATATATGTACTTATTACATTTCTGAGAAAATAACTTACTTTAAAAACAAATTTATTTAATAAATTTATATATTTACGTAAAATAATCATAAAATTAAAATTTTTCAATAAACCCCCGCTATAACCTATTTACCTATATGTAACGTAGCAAAGAACCATCTCGATCACGTCAGTTTTCAAACAAAAAAATTGCATTTGCACTCAGAAATTCTATTTATTTTATTATTATATATATTATTATATACCTACATTGTTTACTAACCGACTCCTAAAAAGAGAAGCTTATTAATTCGTCTAAGTCTTATTTTTATTTCTTTTTTACATGTTTATTACGCAAATACTCAGCCATTATACGAACCGATTTAGTTGTTTCTTTTTGGAAAGGTAGGTCGTAACTCACATTTTTTTTATTATGATAGTAGTTTTCGAGATATAGGATTTGATTAAATTAATTTTGATAAAATTTATGTGTCACCATCTCGATACTTTTCGAAAACAAAAACAAATCTCGACGTGCTAATTAAATAATTTGAGTCGGATTTTTATAGTTTTATAGCGTTTAAATTATTATTTTTGTTTCTTTTGCGAACTTGAAATTGCTTCTGAATATCTATTATTATTCAAATATACTTCACATTAAGCCGTTTTTACGGTATAGTATTAAAGAGGAAGTATATTTCTATTCGATTTTATGTTTTTTTCAAATATTTTTGTTACGTGATTACTCGGCCAACATCCAACCGATTTTGATGGTTCTTATTTTTAAAAAGATAGGTCATGATTCCGAGAAGGTCGTCCCGTATTATTTTGATCATGATCCGACTGAAGATTTTGAGTTATACATAACTAGCGGTCCGCCACGGCTTCGCACGGTTATGAAATACCTTCCTCTTCGTTCACTTTACCTATCTATTAAAAAAAAACATTGAACGCATCAAAAATCCGTTACATAGTTTTAAAGATTCAATCATACAAAAGGACATAGGGACAAAGGGACAGAGCAAGCGAATTTGTTTTATATTATGTAGTGATATTGTATAAAATTTTTGATTAGGTTGACGAGCTCATCAATGATATTTGTAGGATATTCTTAAAATTTAAGTGGGACCAATTCGGAAAAAAATACTGTATTTCGAAAAAGAATGATCATATCGCGACAGTGCCCAATGAAATAGTTGGAATCGCTTTTTGTAGTTTTACTGCGCTTGATTATTATTTAAAATTATTTAAAAAGGGTATTGCAAGTTCAACTGACTCTAGAAAAGAAAAGGTTATCAATTTGACTGTATGTTTATTTCGTATGTTTGTTTCGCGATTACTCGGCCAATAACAAACCGATTTTGATGATCCTTTTCTGAAAAAGATAAAAGTTCTATTTAAAAATGTACTTGATAGCATAATTAGAATTTTGTATTACACCCGTTCGCATCCAATACGGGGTTTCGATTGGTCGGTTTATGAACTGTTTCGAGGAACATGCTAATATCACATTTTTTTTTCTTATTAGTGATATACCGCAGTAATAAATCCGTCATCACTCATGATTTAGTTTAAATAAGTTTATAATGAATGCAACTGTAACCAAAGTTTTTCTGAATAACTTAAATAGTAGCGTAGGACCTCGGTCGTGACACTGGACGTAATTAGTTTCAAGTTATACTATTTGCATATTATGGGATAGTTCTCTGGTCCTGTCATTTGGAAGATAATCCCTTTTTAATATCAAAGAGATTGCTCTAAAACTTTATTGTAACAGATTGGCGGTATTGTATTTAAATCTAGGTATAGTACTACTATTTAAATTATGCGCTTCGGCTTTAAACTTTTAACTCTTTTGACATTTTATACTTTTTTTCAAGTTAGTTTGCCCCTCAGATAAAGTATCCCCTTATCTGAGGTTTGCCCCTTTCTGGGGCCGGCTAAGACCTTTAGGCCATGCTACCACGTCTTCCGTGTTAATTTTTTCGTCATTAGTCACACGTCTTCCGTATTAATTATTCTTATACAGTCATTAGTCACAATTTACAAAGTCTCGTCAGGCTCTTGAGTAAAGCGGTGGTCACTTTACACAAGCTCACTTTGGGAGATTGGGCGGCAGCGAGGAAATTCACGATACACTCATTTCTTCATGATTATTTCATTTGTACACGTTCACTGAACAGAACTAAACTAATTTCCTCCTAAATTAACTAATTTCACTCAATATAAACACGAAATTCAATAATTATGAAAAAATACGACCATCTTCATTCACGTTGGCGCCATAACCCCTTTATAATTTTATTTTTAAATTGGCTGACCTAATCCAAATTTAAACGAACACTACACTCCAGGCTCCGAGCATATAGGTTTTTTCATCAAAATTTATTTAAACGAACATGAAACATCTACCTATGCTCAAACAATACATACAAATTTATCGTTAAATTGAATACATAACATGTTTAATCATAAATAAATACATTTCTAAGGACCCATGACTAAAACTATCCGTAAATTGTAGGCAAGAACCTTCTCGACCACATCTCTCCAACCTGCATCGAATTCAGTCAACTTATTTAGGAGAAATGATGCCATCGATATACATACACAAAAAGAAACTTATACCATTACTTTTTCGTTGGGGGTTAAAAATGAAATATTACAGTATTCTTCGTGATTCCTCGAACAAGCTTTTGTAAGATGAACTTCCAGTAGACTCAAATAAATTGGAAATAAATCCACAAGGGGAGCTCCCACGAAGATCCCTGAGCCGAAAGTTACTGCACCTATGAGATACTTTTATAGCTTCTTGTAAGTTTCTGCGAAATTGTTTGAACTTTCTGAACGATTAGTTTTATATTCAGTACTATACTGGCGTATTCGTCGTCGTTGGCTGAAGATTGTGCTATATCTACGAGTATAACCGTAGGTCGCACACTAAACTATTTTAGTAGTGTGTGTATTGTTGGTGCTAATAAAACAGATTATTTGTGTGTGTGTTGTGGGAGCTGGATATGTTTGGGAGTTTTAGCTTCCGGGAAATCCATTTCATTCATAGCGCACTATTTTGCCTGTTTTGTCACGCCATAATATATATACATTTTTTGGCGGGAAATTGCAAATTAAATATTTTATTTGGATTTAAGTATGGATTTCCGCAAAGTAACGCCTTCTTCAATCAATTAACTACTTTAGATATTTTAAACAGTATACAAAGTACCTTGTTTACATAAAGATTGGACGGCAAACAAAACAGGCAGAAGGTAAATATAAGGTGCCTATCACCAGAGATAATAAAAGTCCTTAGCCTGCGGCAAACTACCACTTAGAAACTGAGCCTCTTTTGTTTATATGCTTACTGGTTAAACTTTTGGAATCGGAAAGTGGTAAACACGAAAACAGGAAGGTAAAAATCAACAAAATTACATTTGAACTCGGGCCTATCAAATTTCATCAAAATCAGTACAGCGGTTTAGCCTTGAAAGCTCAGATAGACTAATTTTCGTTTTTATAATACAAAGCATCTATATGGAAGTGTGATTGGCAAATTGAAGACAAACTTCCCTGTGTTTTTCCCGTGTTGGTCCGGGCTCCTTTGTAGAATAGACCATCTGCCTTCGTGCCAGGCAGCTCGTAAAAGGCGAGCATAGGCTTACTATCACTAACACCGTGACATCCTACTTGGTGGTAGAGTTTCGCAGCAACTTGCCCGGATTTGTAACACCGCCATGCCTATTCCTGCCGCCATAACGTCAGTGCTTGGTGTTGACGTGTTCCGGTCCGAAGGTAAGGTGGTTACGTAAGGTAACTTACTTTTGCTAGAGGTCTAATATCTCGGCTTCAGGTTGGCAACGCACCATCACCACTTTTGTGTGTCTTTAGGCGGCGTGAATTTCTTACCATCAGGTAACCCGTCTGCTTATTTGCCTTCCAATATCTTAAAAAAAGATTGACAGACTTTCGCTTTTTTAAGCAGATGCTTTATATTATATATATGTAAGTATAATTGATAAATTGAAGACAACCTTCTCAGTTGTGGAGTTAAAATCCTGAAATGTGAATAATAACTGTCGTCTGGCTTCATGAAAGAGATTTAACATGATAGATTCCATTTTAAAGGTTTTCAGACATGGAAAAAAGTGTAATATATTCAGACGGCGCCCGGTCTTTACGTGACGCGCACTGGCTTTCATTTAGGGAGGTAAAGGCGGGTTCACACGTCATTCTGGGTTTGACACACAAGTGTAATAGATGTCTGAATTTAGGACGTAAAATTTAAGATCAAACTGCCACAATTCTTTGTGTTAGGTACTGGAGAACTACGAAGGATTTAGGTGGGATAAAGGCGGATTCACACGTCATTCTGGGTTTGACACACAAGTGTAATAGATGTCTGAATTTAGGACGTAAAATTTAAGATCAAACTGCCACAATTCTTTGTGTTAGGTACTGGAGAACTACGAAGGATTTAGGTGGGGAAAGGCGGATTCACATGTCAAACTGGGATTGACATACATGTGTAATAGATGTCTGAATTTAGGACGTAAAATTTAAGCTCAAACTGCCACAATTCTTTGTGTTAGGTACTGGAGAACTACGAAGGATTTAGGTGGGGTAAAGGCGGATTCACACGTCATTCTGGGATTGACATACAAGTGTAATAGATGTCTGAATTTTGGATGTAAAATTGAAGCTCAAAATGTCACAATTCTTTGTGTTAGGTACTGGAGAACTACGAAGGATTTAGGTGGGGTAAAGGTGGATTCACACGTCATTCTGGGTTTGATATACAAGTGTAATAGACGTCTGAATTTAGGACGTAATATTTCAACTCAAACTGCCACAATTATTTGTGTTAAGTACTGGAGAACTGCGACGACTTTCTCCATTGATACGATTGATTTCTGCTTCTCAATATCAAAGCTCAAAAAGCATTAGACTTTCGTTTACAACATTAGAATACTAAAAAAAGAAAAGTGAAGTAGCTACATACAAAAAAAAAATACAAGACCAAACAAGCACAGGTTGTCCTTTCTCAATTTAACACCAATACTTTCAATCTCACTCTTTCTTAGTTACGAATGCGGTCAGCGAGCGTTAAACCACAGATTTTTCATAGCACTTTCAATTCGACCACATTCATTCTTCTCTCATGTTTTGTCTGACACAATCAACTCCGGCTTGCATACGACAAGTCTAGGATCTTCCTTGACGCTATTCCTTGCACACACTTTCCTTTCTAAATCCACTTCCATCCCTTATAAAAGTACAACCAAGATGGGCGATTGCATTAATACTTACATCAGATTTGGATACGTCTTTATCAAATGCAATTACTTTAATTTTCTTCGCATTCAAATGTAAGCCTCTATATTTACAGTCACCTGCCATAACTATGACCAGTTTTGCAGCTGAGATATCTATTACTACAAAACATATAACACATATTATCAACGCATATAACTATAGGTTTCATATGTGTTATAATTATTCACTATTTATTGTACACAATAGTCATTTCGGAAATACTTAGACTAAAAAACTTAGGTATCAAAGGCGAGCTTATCTCCACTGAAAGAAACTTCTTCCAGTCAATGTGTTAAAGGAAAACAATAAATAAAATAAAAATATAGTGTATTTATGAATCTGCCTAGAATAATTTACTATGTATAGTACTACTACTTAAGTTATGTTTCGGCATTACACTTTTTGCTCTTTTTACACTTTATACTTTTATTTTTAAATTGGCTGACCTAATCTAAATTTAAGCGAAATGATTAATTATGTAATAACTATATAGATTTTTCGAAGCCTGGCGAATATATCCGAAGCGCATAATTTAATAGTACTACTATACATTTCTGTCAGCTCCATTGTGAACATGGCTTAACTTTTCAGGTTATTTTACGTGGCAACTTTGATTGGAAGCGACTCATGGGTCGAATAAAGTAAACGCGTATTGAATGTTAAACAAGCTTTTGTTGTCAATTTCTTGCTATCTCTTCCATCTTTCCTATCTCCTACTTGAGCCCAACTTTTATTATTTGTTGTAATTACTTTGAAGTTCGAACTTATTGCGACGTACGACTAGTACGATCCTCAATATAACGAATTCTTCGAAATCCTCTAATAATATAACTGATGCAAACATATTGATTTATTTACTAGGTTATTTAAATACTTAATATAAACCTAAACTATCTCTTATCTCCTCTGACTTATGACTTATTAGTTTAGTCACATAAAAGCAAAAACAGCAATATCCAGTACCACCCCATACTGGATGTTGCTGCCTTTGCTTTTATATAATAAATAAATAAATATCCCTGGACAAATCACACGAATTGAATCTAACCCCAAAGTAAGCAAATTATATGCTTGTATTATGGGTGTTAGTCAACGATACTAATACACAGAAATACTTAAATAGATACCAGAATATATTTAATAAACACCCAGACCCGGAAATGCAGACATCAAAATGTTCATCACACAAATGCCTGCCCTCGTCGGGAATCGAACCCGAGCCTCGCATTTGGTCGATGTAGTTAAGCGTGCACGTTAGCCACTCGACCCACGAGGCGGTCAAATTATATGACTCAGTTATCACCTCTGTGGTCTAGTGCCCCGATGTCGGACTAAATTTTTTGACGCCCCTAGTTCGATCCGGGGATCGTCACGCATTTTTTTAACAATATTGGAAGGCAAACAAGCTGACGGATTTCGTGATGGTAAGAAATTCACCTAGAGACACTAA
>NJDD01000543.1:121036-134366 GCA_002245505.1 Calephelis nemesis
TTGTGTAAACCTGGGCGAGTCGCTACGAATCTCTACCACCTAGTCAGATGTCACAGTGTTAGTGACGGTATGAATATGCTCGCCTTTTACGAGCTGCCTGGCAGAAAGGTAGATGGTCTGGTCTATTCTGCAATGGAGATCAGACCAACAAGTGGAAAAAAATATAATTAATAAATACAGGGAATAAAGAGGCATAAAAGGAAAATGTGGTATTTCAATTTTCTAATAAAAATAACTTTGCCGGGGATTGGATACGTGCCCGGTTTGCGATAGGCTTGCCATCTATCACATTGTGGGACTTCACGTGGGACTTAATGTCCGGCTAGTCGTGGCTACCCCGTGACTGTTCTACTTACTTCTGCCTACTGCCAAATAAGTAGGCAGAAATACAACAGTGTGAAGATACTTTTTCGAAACATAAATATGAACTAATCCTATAAAATAATTATACCTACACCTACCTACCTGCCTACCTAAATATCTAAATTAAAAAGTTTAAGGTAAAATATTCAATTAATAATTTTATTATGAGAAAGAAAAATCAAAAAAGCCGCAAACTACGAGTATGCAATTACGAATATTTTTGTCTAAAACCTAAAAAAATTTAATCTAGCCCCAAAGTAAGCAATTTATAATCTAGTACTATTGGTGTTAGACAACAATTCTAACACATAGAAATATTTAATATATGCCAGAATAAGTTTAATGAACATCCAGACCCGGAAATGCGCACATTTAAATATTCATCTCACTAGTATCTGCCCTCGTCGGGAATTGAACCCGAGCCTCGCATTTGGTCAGTGTAGTAAGGCTTGCACCTCGACCAACGAGGCGTTTTTTGTTGTAAATGATAAAGTAACATTTATGTATGATTGAATGAAACTTTAAGAAAGAACTAGCTGTTTGCCCGCGACTTTGTGAGAGTGGAATAGTTACGTTTTCATACAATCTTTCATCCCCTATTATAATTTTTTAGGGGTAGAGTTTTAAAAAAAATACCTTATGTTTGAACTTCGATCTATAAATGTATGTATGTTCAAAATGGTTTAGTTAGTTTTTTATAATAATAACATGTATGTTTATCTTGTTAGGTAGTAGAATAACATTGTTTCGGGATAAAAACTATCGTATATGTTAATCCAAGTTACCCTCTATGTTTGTGTTAAATTTCATGAAAACTGGTTGAGCAGTTTTTGGGTGAAGAAGTAACCAACAAACATACAAACTTTCGCATTTATAATATTAATAGGATGAATGAAACTTTATAAAACACTCATAACAATCTTCTTCAGAATAACGGTTTTTTTCTGATAGTTTCATTTTATTACTTCGAGGTTTCACTGTAATGGATTTTATTATTTGGTGTCTAAAAATTTTATTAATTTGATAGCGCTAAGCCATAGAGTTATTAGGGTTTAGTCATAAATAAAAAAAACATTTTTCTAAATTTTTGCAGTTGGCAATACGATGTTGGCTGAAAAGGATTGCTAATTTAAAGTTTACAAGTCGTGTCACGCAGACTATTAAGAAGTCTGTTAGTACTGTAGTCCTGCAGAATACAAAGCTAGACAAAGTGTCGACAGTAATTTGATTATAGTCTACAGTCTGCAAATACTCCTATTAATGAAGATTTTTTCAGACCTGGGGGGTTACCATAAGCTCTTAAAACAGTACTATTTTAACAATACTAATTGTCAGTCGAGAAAGACAACCTTACGACGTATACAATAAAGTTGCTTATAAAGGCAGACATTTAGCAAGATGGAAATAATACTGCTATAAGTGTTTATGGTAGGGCCCCTGGAGACAAACAATTAAGAGGCAATTCTTCTGTTGACCAACGAAACTTATTTTATATGCATGCTATCTTTTTCAAATGCAACAAATACAAAAGAGTTGGATCATTTTAGATATCACATTAATCCAGACATGTCAAATTGTGATGTTTTTGTTCAATGTTTTCCGAGTGATAGATTAAACATCCACAGAAATATCTTCTACGGATTAATCTGACAGCGCTAAAGATGTTTTGTCTCTTTTTATTACTTTCGTTGAAAGAAGATAGAAATAGCATAAAATTAGTTTAGTTGATGCAAACCAAAATAATACCGCCAATGACGGTCTAATATTAGAACTGAATTCTATCACAGAAAACCTTAGCTAATTGAACTGAAATTTGGCATACACCATTAACTGCGCCGAATTTTCAGTATTGTTGTTGATTGCCGGATTATAAATATATTTTTATGTAACTAGCACAATATGGATTCTGGGACCAAATGGAAAGACTGCAAGAGTATATAAATAACAACGTTAAAAAAACCATTTTCAAAACTAATAAGTAAAAAATAATTTAGATTTAAGAATATTAATAATAATATACAACATACTAGCTGCCCGTTCCGGCTTCGCTCGGATGGTAATTTTTTTACCATAAATTGAGATATAAGCTATCCTATCTCTCAAGTTGGATCGAACTGCACATGGTGTGCGAAATTTATTATAATCGGATAAGTGGTTTAGGAGTCCATTAAAGACAAACATTGTGACACGAGATTTATATATATTATTTATACGTGCTATTTACTAATAGGCCAAGCCTTAAGCCTTAGCCTTTTTTTGCTTCAATCACAAAAAAATCGTTATTTTGGTCCATTTCATCCATACTGTACATGCTTAAGTTTTAATCTTTTAATCACTAATTCCTTCAAAAGAAAATCATTTCATTCTTATCTCGACTTTATACATCTACTGAATGTCAAACCACCGTATTTGTTTTATACCAAATAGCTCAATTTACTTAATTTAGTTGTAATAGACCAGAATGGAATAAACTTCCCACTTATATGAAAGAACTTCGAATAAATAAATTTAAGAAATGTGTTAAATGTAAATTAAATCAAAAAGGTTATTATAATATTGCTGAATATTTAACAGATAAGACTGCTTGGGATTAATTGCTCCTCATGCCAATCTCTTATAAAATATATTGTATCATTACATAAATTATTGTAAATATATTTTAAAGTAAGAAAAAAAAAGACAAGCCCGCTGAGTTTCTTGCCGGATCTTCTCAGTGTGTGGCCGCGTTCCGATCCGGTGGTAGATTTATTATTATATAGACCCGTCACAAGTGCCTCTTGTATTATTATTATTAATGAGCTGCAGTACGCCCACGCTGAAGTGATCTGCATATAATTCTTCACGACTGTTTTCTGCCACCTCCATACTCTATCACTAGGGTTTTTTTATGTTATTGGAAGGCATACAAGGATTTCCTGAAGGTAAAAAATTCACGCCGCCTACAGACACCAAAGGTCGTGTAAAAGTAAGTATATCTTATCCTCTAAACCGGAACACGTCAACAGCAAACACTGACGTTATTGCGGCAGGATTAGGCAAGGCGGTGGTGCCAATACCAAAGGCTATGCTCGCCTTTTACACGCTGTCTGGCACGAATACAAATGGTCTATTCTGCAAAGAAGCCCGGACCAACACGGGGATTGATGGACATTTGACAATTCCGGACTTTAAAGAGCATGACGGAAAGTGATTTGCTCCATTTCTAATACGACATTGTCTATCTGATTCAACCGCTTCATCAGCACGCCTTATAAACGCTATTGCCCAAGTGTACGTGATGATTCAGAGAAAAAATGGTGCAGTAAATGCGATATTTACTAGATCTAGGAGTGGCTAGATCGGAACGAAGTTGAAGAAGCAGATGATTTTACTGAATGTTGGTTCCAATAGTCTCTCCAAAAGCTTGTGCTCCTAAAAACCTTTGCTGTAACAATCCAATACGTTTAAATAAAATACCCACATTTTGAAAAATCTCACGTGAGATTGGGGGGTGGGGGAGGGGGTTGAGTAAAATCTCACGACATCTCACTAGGGGGGGAGGGAGGGTCAAAAATGTAAAAAAAAACACCTCACGTAATTTATGGACGCCCCCAAATCGATTCAGAAACCTCGGCGAAATGGGTGTACATGCGTAAAAAATATATCTACCGGCCGAATTGAGAACCTTCTCGTTTTTTGAACTCGATTAAAATTATAGTAGTAAATTATTAAAATAAATACAAAGTCAAATAAAATAAAATCCTGCAAATGATATTTTTTTGTTCTAAATTGACTTGTTTAATTTATAACAATTTACTGATCGATTGAAAAGTTCGGAATTACAAATAATATTTTGTAAATAAATTATTGTAATGCTTGAAAGTTTTTAAATTGGGAGTGGAAGGCAAACAAGCAGTCGGATTTTTAATTGTACTGAAGAATATAATAGAAACAAGGCAAGCTAATAAATAAAGTCGGGCTAGCTCTTGAAAGGTTCCGTATGGAATATATCCTATTTGTAGTCAGTGCTTTTTTTCATTTGTATACATACTTTTTTGAAATTTTTGTACTTTTTCACAACATATTTTATTTAACACTTTTTGTAACACATAAGTCAACCGGTTTCTTTTGTCACAGCATTATCAGGGCTTAACAACGAAAGAAAAGTTTTTTGTGAAAAGTGAAACAGGTTAGTAAAAGTGTCACATAAAGTTTTGAATAAAGTGAATTGAGGAATAGTAGAAGAGTTTACTTCAGTATAATATAGTACACCTTACCTATTCCTGCCGCCATAACGTCATGACGTGTTCCGGTTCGGAGGGTAAGGTAGCCGGTTAACTTATTTTTGCTCAAGGCCTAACATCCCGGCCTCGGTTTGCCAACGCACCATTACAACCTTTGGTGTCTCTAGGCAGCGGGAATTTCTCACCATCAGGAAATCCGTCTGCTTGTTTGCCTTCCAATGTTTAAAAAAAACACATTTCTTATCCATAGATTGAAAACAATAAATACCGTTACAGTAGACATATGCCGCTAAAAATTTCATTATCAAAATAACTGTTTTTTATAGTTTGATGTAAAGTTGTAGTTGTGGTTTCAGAAAGGACATTGTTAAACCACTACATATTTATATCTCAAACATTGTTGACTATATCTCGTTTAAATCAATTTTCTTTGTTAGTTTTAATTGCAGCCAACAGCACTTTATTTTTACTGTCTTTTTTAAGAAGTTAGAAGGGCGAGAGCGGATACACATACGTGTTTCATTACTTTGCAAGTGTATGTATGTATTTAAAACAAAAAAAATGTTAGTTTCAGCTCCATGCCATATGTAATTTTTTTAAATTTATTATGAAAATCGTAAAATGGTCCACTTTTAACAACCAAGTTTTAACGTTGTAGTTAGTTAGTATAATAGTTGCGACTTACAGATTGACGGACATATGGATATTATGTCGAATCTACAAGGGCTGTTTTAACCCGTTCGACTAAAATGTAAACACATTTGAAATAATATTGGTTTCGGCAGTCGACTTTTTCGTAGCAGTTAGTAGCTGCTTCGGAGTTTGTCGTAGCATGTTCGTAGTACGCTGAATAATCTATATTATATTATGTAAGTACATAAAATAAAAGAAGAATCAATTACATAATATACGTTGAAAATATCAGAAAAAAAAGTGAAGGCAACTAAAAAGGAGCAGGAGAATACATTTTTAGCGTTTTTATAATTGTAATATGTCTGCCGGCCTGTCTGTATGTATCGTGACATATATCTACTGAACCGATCAAAACAAAATTTGGATAGTATAAAGTTGGTGTTCCAAAAAATTTTTAGGAATGCTTTTTATCCCGCTCACTTGGTCGAGTGGCTAGCGTACACGCCTAACTACACTAGGTGGTAGAGTTTCACAGCGGCTCACCTGGATTGGTACAACCGCCTTACCCATTCTTGCCGCCATAACGTCAAGACGTGTTCCGGTTTGGAGAGTAAGACAGCCGGTAAAGTTACTTTTGCTGGAGGCCTGACATCCCGGCCTCAGGTTGGCAACGCACCATTAATACCTTTGGTGTCTCTAGGCGACGTGAATTTCTTTCCACCAGGAAATCCGCCTGCTTGTTTGCCTTCCAATATCATAAAAAAACTGCAGTTATTACTAATAGAATGTTAAGTAGGTATATAGTTGTCACAACAGGATTGAGAACAGACGAATATCCGCGTCGCGAAAAGCGGATGCGGATTCTTTCAGGCCATTAACTTGGCGATTTACCGCCATTTTATTTTCTTCTTATTATTGCTTAGTATTTTAAAAATAGCTAACTGTATAATTGTCCGTTACAGTGTAGATTTTGTTGTCAGCCAGGGGAGTTTGTTTCGCCGTACTTTTCCCGACTGGCTAGGTTTGGAAACGGAGGTAGTTTACGGTAGACAGGGCTAAACTTATTATAATTTTAAAATTATTTGTAAGTTATAACTCAAATAGTAATAAGAATAAAACTATTTGTTCGTATGAATATCAAAACATTGTGTGTATAATTAGTCACTTATAAAAATATTAAATTATTTGCACACGACAATGTTGGAAAGATTAAAAAATTTTGTAACAACTTCAACACCCATATTCCGCAAATAAATATATTTTCTTCTTTCTTTTCTTTCAAAAGATTTTGCTATTAGTTTTACCACAGACAATAATTACATTTGAATGATGATCAACAAATGCAATGATATCGAATTTATGCAAACATCAGGGGTCTACCATAAGCTCTTAAATCAGGAATGTTTTAATACTACATCGACTTTTCGTACCGTGACGTCCCTAAACAATCTTGTTCTAGGATAGTTTTACAGTACTGTTAGATGGCAGTTTTGTGACGTATCATTCATTCAATTGGTACCATAACGTCAATTGTGCCAGATAGCAGTAATGTTTTTATGTCATAATTAGCGATCTTAAAAAAGTTAATATTTGATAGCGGATTTAATATTGTTTGAGAAATTGCCATCTAAAAAAAATCGAAAATAAAACATAAAATGGTTATTGTGATAAGATTTTCGTTGATAAATACAGGAATAGACTACCAATCAAACATTAGTATCTGAAAATTGACGATGACAATTTGGTGCAAGCCAGTTTTCTATATGAAGGAAAAACCTTAGACTATTTGTTTAAATTGTCATTTTCTTCGTACGAGTAGCTCAGGTTAGTAGTGGTAGAACGTAGTCTTGCAAAAAAATCATTTTCATTTTTTATTCATTTTTATATCTAGAAATGATTTTATTACTTCATAAGTTACCTATTCAGTTCTTCACAATGTACAAAACTTTTTTTATGGTTTCATTTTTCGTGCACAATTATTTTTAGCTCAAATACAGAAATAAGTGATATATTTACGAAGAAATTAGTCTATCTTGTATTTTCTTATTGTTGCTATAGCGATAGCATCTATAACAAAGCTCAGCAAGGGTGTCACCGTTTTATCTAAAACCTTAGTATGACTTAATATAAAGACGAAAATTACTAACTAGAAAAATGCATATCGAATAAAAACAAATCAATAGATTCTAATAACTAAGGAATCTTAGTCTGCCGGAAGGGGACGTATCTAAGTAAGTTTTATACTTGTCACTAGCTAATTATATTGTGAAAAACAATTGGAAGCCATATTTATAAGAAAGAAGAAGAAGAATAAAAAAAAAGAATGTAGCAGGTAATAGACAACATTTACAAAAATCATTCGTTCATTGCGGTAATAAAACAAGACTGATTTATAAGCTCATGGTACGAACTAAAGTAATGATATTTTATGACAGAAGTAAAACTTTCCTGTTACAAGACTGTTTTGTTAAAGCTTATGGTAGGCCCCCAGTGATCTTAAAACATAAGAAACTGTATTACTATTGGATGTTACACTCATAAGAAAGACATGTCATTTCTAATGATTGTTTGTACTTAAGTCTTTATAATTTGTGATTATTGCTAAAGTACTCTAATAGGAACTTTTTCGTTTTGTTTCGACTTTGTTAATTGAAGAATACAAAACTCTCAGAAAATGATCATTTTTCGCTTTGTCTTTAGAGCTGGCTATAGTTTAATAACCTTTGCAAATTGTGTATACATTTTTATTTGTGGCATGAGCATATTTATCGCTTCGATTCGAGAGATCAGTCTTTAATGATTTAGATTCTATATATTAATACGTGACGCCAAAACTTTGGACCCCTTTTTACGAAAATTGCGCAGGAGCATAAAATTTGGCATACATAGTTTATATATAGGAGAAATGCAGAACGCTAATATTTTTCAATAATAATGCTTATAAAGTAAATTAAATCAATAAATAAAACATTACCCACACTACCATGCATTTGACAGACACAAACAAATATTTTGATGATAACGATAAAAGGTCACAGGTGGCGCATTAAAAAGTTTGGAAACAAAGTAGTTGGTCTTGAGAAATGAAGATGGCGCTTTTATCGATAAGATTTATATATAATAAAATTTACTTTAGTCGAATTTGGACCAATGGGCGAACGGTAGTCATAAATTTTGTATATTTATTACGTACCTATATCTAACCTTAAATGAAGAAGCTTTCTTTTTCAATTAGATCCTGCCAATTCGAAGCAAGGTTTCTACTAAAAATCAATAAATTAGTAGAATCTTAGAAAGCAAAAAAAAAACTGTCTATTAAAATTACATTTTCACTATTTTATAAAAAGAAGGGATTCAAATAAATGGTAACTTTTTTAAATTTTTCATTGATCCACTAATTAAAGACCTCAGACAAAAAGTTATTATCATTAGCTGTTTCAGGTTATAATGCATTTTTTTATCCATAAGCAGTTGGAATTAATTGTTTTATTTTATTGATAAAAAAATAATATTGTTGTAACAAGGTTCCGAGAAACTTGAAAAACAACATCAAATTTTAACTTATGCAATGAGTACGATATACTATAAGTATGTCTTTGATGTTGCAGAATGTCTCCTTTGCAGAATAGATGATCTGCTTTCATGTGCCAGGCAGCTCGTAAAAGGCGAGCATAGGTTTACCGTCACTAACACCGTAACATCTGACTAGGTGGTAGAGTCTTGAAGCGACTCGCCCGTATTGGTACCACTGCCTTACCTATTCCTGCCGCTATAACGACAGCGTTTACCGTTGACGTGTTCTGGTTCGGCGAGTACGGTAACCGGTAAACTTACTTCTTTTTAACACTTTTGGTGTCTCTAGGCGGCGAGAATTTCTTACCATCAGGAAATCCGTCTGCTTGTTTGCCTTCCATTATCATAAAATAAAAACTTGGATGCTGCATGTTACTTGTCTAAATGTCAACTACCACAGTCCTCACCATCCAACTCCACTACCAACACTACCATTAGGGAACACAAAGGTAATACAAAATCGCGTTTTTGGTTGCTCCTTAAGAATCGGGAAATTCATTGCTATTGAAAGGGATGAATCCATATGATTCGTCTTCGTTTCCAAACAGCGCTGCGGCGTCGCAGCGCGGAAATAAGCGCGGTACTTTATTTTATTTTTCAAATGAATCTTGCGGATTTATCTTAGAGTCAATGTTAACGTAGAATAGGCGTGTGTCACTATCATTTAATATTTTATAATATTGTATTTTATCATTAATATTTTTGTTGCTTGATCTTGATCTTAATTAGATTTAATTGTTTGGTAACTGTAAAATACTCGAAAGATTATTTAAAAAAAGTCAAAAGTAAAATATCTTCACACACATATCTCCTAAGATATAGGCAGAGGCATAACCAGGGCACCAACGGCTAACCGGAGACACCAAGTCCCTCAAGCCAATCGCCAACCGGGTACATATCCAATCCCAGGCTACGTAATATTTACTAGAAAATTGTAAATACACATTTTCTATTTTTATAGTTGCCCGACCCGGGTATCGGAAGCGGGACCTCAAGAAGTCAAGTCCGACGCCGAACCGCTAGACCACAGAGGCCATTTTTTTACTAGCTGTTGCCCGCGTGGTTAATGGTCCCACAGGAACGTTTTTCGGAATAAAAACGATGGTATGTGTTAATCTATGTGTGTGCCAAATTTCATGAAATTTGCGTGACGGAGTAACAAACAAACATACAAACTTTCAAATTTATAGTATTAGTACGATTGAATACCTGCAGATATCCCCGTGTTGTTCTTGGTCGTCTGTGTAGAATAGACCATGTGCTGTACTGAAAGATGAAACGGGTCATTACCAACAGGAGAGTACTGTGCAACAACTTTTACCGTCTAACTCCCCATAACAGGATAGCGACATACCTACAACATCGTTGGTGTCTATAGGCTGTGGTTATGTTTTATCATCAGGGGAGCTACGTGCTTGTGTGCTGTCTTTTGCCATAAAAAGATACTTGAGGTAGTATTTCTCTGCAAATCTAAAATATTGTGAAATGTGCTGACAAAATAATAATATGCCTCAAATACGAATAAAAAAAAAATGTGTGTGTACTTATGTACACGCGTTAGAAGTTATACTTCTTCGGCGTAATAAGATAAAAATCTTTTTAAAAATTCTATCATTTGCCTTATTTTACATTTGTAGACAAAATGACACTAACCATAGAAATAAAGAAACATTGTGAATACAGTTGTCAGTTCTCACGCAAACATACGTAGATGTCCTTACTTTTACTTTGTTGGTACCTTTTTTTGAAAAACTAAAATGTTATCTATAGCTAACTTCATCATGTCGGTTTTTCGTGACGGTGTGCGCGCGCATCGTAAAAAATTACCCTCATCATTTTTTCCTAACGCGCCAAAAGAAGTATAACTTCAAAAGAAAATGTTTTGTACTAGAAGAAATGAAAGAAACATTACAACATAACATTAAATTTGCGTACAACAAAATTAAAGAAGGCAATTGTTTTTCTTTAATATTCCTTTCACCAGTTCTATTTCACATTGAGAAAGTTAATATAAATCTTGTCCATATAAAGCTAATAATTGTAATAAAAAAAATCAATAACTTCTGACAAGACCAATATACCTAGCTACCTAGCAAAATATATTTATTCACGTAGATCTTTACAAATATTACTCTGGTGACGCGTCTATATAATTATAAAAACTATCTCCGGATCGGAACGCGGCCACTTACTGAGAAGATCCAGCGAAAGAAACTCAGCGGGCTTGTCTTTTTTCGTAAAAGTAATTTACAAAAGTATAATACATATATAATTAATTTGTAGAAATTGGTATGAGTAGCAATTAATGTCAAGCATTTCTGTCTTCTAAATATTCTGAAATCTTATAATAACCCTTACCATACAACTTAAATTTAAAACATTTTTTTAAATTTATTAAACGGTAAGTCTTAATTATGTTCGGGAAGTTTATTGTAAAAACGTATACATTGGCATATGAAAGAATAACTGATTCCATGGGGCCGAGACTTATGCGCAATAAGTTTGTTTTTATTCCTCGTGTTTACAGCATGTACATCACAATTTTTCTTAAATTATTTCGGGTTCGATTACCGGGTCGGTCAACAAAAAGAAAATGCAGTTTTTTTAAATTTATTCATAAAAAATGTTTCTCGGGATTGAATGTGTGCCTATAGCCAAATATACACCTATCACATTGTAGGACTTTAGTGTCTTCAGGTGTCGTGGTTGTGCCTCTGTCTTCTTCTTCGGCGATATGGGCGTGAAGATACTCATAGTTTGTTTGCTGGCATGCGCCTTGTAAGAAGTGAGCGTTATACATATGTACTATGTGCAAAATTTTTAAAAAATATATATACTTACTCCTTTTCGTTAAAGTTTAAATGCAACGCGTGCTCTCTAGATGAAAATATAAACTTGTAGATTTGTTTATTCAAGAATCCTAATATACTTACAGAGATTGAAATAGATTTGAAAATTGACGGCTGAATATCTTTGAGTATAGTTTCTGTAATTTACTGGTTTTGTTTTGACTTTCACACACCATATCTCAGTAATAATAAATGTCCGCATTTGTAAAAAGTATTTACTATTGCACACACAACTAGTCGAAGATAAGTCCCACAATGTGATAAGCGGCAAATCTTTCTCCAACCGGGAGTATATCCAATAATGGGCAACATTGTTTTTATTAGAAAATTTGGAAATACCACATTTTATTTTTGTTGCACTTCATGTGAACTCGAACCTGGGACCTAATGAAGTCGAGACACCGGACTGCTAGAGTGCAAACGCGACAGACAGAGAGAGATAAAGAGAGAGATAGATGTATCAAGTGGTAATAACATTGGAGTCGGTTTAAATAGATTTTGTCATTTAGGCGCCATTAAGTGTGATAAAATGTTGCTATTATTATTATTATATTATAAGTTCTGAGCTAATTAAGATATAAACAATTTTAGCGCCATTGAATTTTCGCGCCATCGACATATAAGATGGTCGAAGTTTTTTATAATTATTGAATTTCGTCTTTATATTGAGTGACATTAGTCAATTTTGGTGGCATTTAAAAAAATAACGGAGCTTCAAAATTAGTCCTGGCGCCAACATGAATGAAGATGGTCGCAATTTTTTTATTATTACTGAATTTCGTGTTTATATTGAGTGAGATTGATTAATTTAGGTGGGAATTAGATTAAGTTTGTTCACTGAAAGTGCACAAATGAAATAATCATGAAGAAATTAGCATATCGTATATTTCCTCGTTGCCGCCAAATCTTACAACATGAGTTTAAGTAATGAGGCTACCTCTTTCCCAAAACCCTGACATAACTTATTGACTATTTATGACTTATTATAATTGAATACCAATTTTCGTAAATTTGATGCAAATTGATGCAAATTTCTACTTGTCTAATGGCAAAATACTAACGTGAATGCCAAAACCTAAAAAAAAGAAAAAACTTTAGCGCAGTCAAGCTAAAACACTCGACATGAATGTCTCTTCAAAAACAAAGATTCTCGAAGCTTCTTTTTATGAACTCGTTTGGAAATACGTCGCTGCTAATTCAAAAACCCATAAAGCTCGATACTTCCCAAGTTCCCGCCATCTGAATATCCTGATTCAATTTTACGGTCGTTTCCTAACGAATGCAGGCACAGGAATCAAGCAACAAAGTGATCCAGACTTCACTCCAACACGCACTATTATCCGACCCACTGAATCGAAAATTTGAATTCTTATAAACGGTTTCCGAACTGAAAAGCGTGATGCAGGGTTGTCAGCTTATTTAAAAGTTTACTCATTTATTTCCTCATAGTGAAATGAAATTGGTTCACCTTTCTAAAATAAGACTTAACGTAGCACGTAACTTACATCTACTGAGACTTTTTCCCAAAACTGGTGCACAATCCATATGTTACTTATACAAAATGTATAGGGTAACAAGGTGGTACATCCGTATTTATTTCTATCACTACAACTTCTGTCATTGTCATTATCGCCTTTGTCACCTAGCTGTCCACGTGTTGGACTTGACTTCATGAGGTCCGGGGTTCGA
>NJDD01000543.1:137129-149697 GCA_002245505.1 Calephelis nemesis
TGTGATATTGGAAGGCAAATAAGTAGACGGATTTCCTGATTAAAAGAAATTAACGCCGCTTTAAGACACCAAAAGTAGTACATTATATTATATAGAATTACACATGGACTTATAATAGGTCCCTGAGTTGTGAGCAAAATGTTCTGCAATTTTCGGAAAAATTGACACTAGCATACCTAAGATGTCATTAGAAATATTCGCACTAACACATCTGAGCACTAACAGATCTGAAGACCGGGCTCCTTTGTAGAATAGACCATCTGCCTTCCTGTGCCAGGCAGCTCGTAAAAAGCGAGCATAGGCTTGCCGTCACTAATACCGTGACATCTGACTTGGTGGTAAAGTTTCGCAGCGAATCGCCCGGATTGGTACCACCGCTTTACCTATTCCTGCCGCCATAACGTCATGACGTGTACCGGTTCGGAGGGTAAGGTAGCCGATTAACTTACTTTTGTTTGAGGCATAACATCCCGGCCTCTGGTTGGCTACGCACCGTTACCACCTTTGGTGTCTCTAGGCGGCGGGAATTTCTTACCATCAGGGAATCCGTCTGTTTGTTTGTCTTCCAATGTTATAAAATAAATAAATAAATAAAATAAACAGAAATAACTAGGCAATAGAGTGCGTCATTTCAGCTTAGACTCTACATGATTTTTCAGTTGGATGTGACAATTACTTTAATCTTATGTCTAAAAATAATATACCTAATAATTAAAGCAAATACGACGCCTTACGTAAACGAATAGTGTGATTTCGTGGGTGAGAATGTCTGTAATAAATATTTTAGCATCTTGGGATTGTTTTTTGTTCGTGCGAGCAAGAAAATGCAATTATTTTAACAAGACAAACACCGCCCCTAGGGCTGCGAGCGCCGCAGTCAGCTCGATGAGAAAATTGCTCATTATCCTTACTTCTGCCTTCTTTCGAGATCGACTTCAACTCGAATTCGATACTGTAGCGATGACGTTAGCAAAGACTGTTTGGGTTAACAAAATGCTAGGAATTAAAATAAGTGTAAATGTGTGAATGTTTAATTTTTTTTTAATTTGAGTGATTAGAAATTTATAATACTAGCGTTACGTTTCATTATATAGTTCTTAATATTATTTTAATATCCTTCCTTACCCTCTGGTAAGGCCATACCATCCATCTGGCTTACCATCTGGTAAGTCGCTACTTACGTCATTAGATTTAACTATCTTTATACCATAATTTCAGAGAAATCTGTTTAATCGTTTTGGAGCTGTTGCGTCAGTCAGTCACCTATACCTGAGATTAGTAAATAAAATATATTGTCTTTGCCTATACCTACAATTTATAGTAAGATAAAGATAATGTTAGTTTTTAGTAAATGGTTCTACTTCGATGGTATTGGTATCGATTGGATTGGTATTTAGGCGCATGTTGGCTTACGAGTCAATTTAGAAATACTAGTAATTATTAATCGTCTGTTTTATACATAGTCCGAAAGTTTCAGTTCATACATTTTGAAACACTTTTTATCTGAAGTATGATAAAAATTAATTTTACAAAGTAATTATAAAATTTAACATTTCACATTTTTTCAAGAATTCACTATTTACCAATTAGGTTTTCTGGAATAAAATATATTTAACCTCAAAATAATTTTACATACTTATCTATTTATTCGTGTAATACCTGATTTGTGTATCTACACTACAAAAACATGCCATTATTCTCTACGACAGTGGTGCCCAAACGGTCAATCTTAGAGGTTGACCTAGAAGATTTTAATTTCCAATTTTTTTTACCTATGAATGTGTGTAAATAGTAAGAAACTATGTGAAACTAAGTACTAATAATTACTTATGATTACAAAGTAAAAATAAATGATGATATAAATAAATAATATAATATAATAATTTATAATTGTATCATATATTATATTATATAATGATAATATAATAACAGTTATTATTACTAATAAATAATAAAAAAATTACATAAAAGGTGTCGATCTTCAACCCTTGACTTTTTCTCAAGTCAATCTTCACGGCAAAAAGTATAGGCATTACTGCTCTACGGATTAAAGGAAAAGTGTGATTCTATCGAGTTCCATTAGTATCTCACGTATAAGAAGTCACGTACAAAGATGTTAGTGATGTGTTCACTAAAATTTTACGCGAGGGAATCGCTATGAGGGTCATTTTATTATTAGCCATCTGAGAAAACGTAATTTTGCTTCCACAAAGAAAACCATTAAATAAATGTTACTTGGCATCGAAGGTGGGATTCGAATCTTTATTTGCACTTTTTCTTTAAGTTTTGGCCTTCACGTTAGTATTTTGCTATTCATCAAGTAGAAATTGGCATCAAGTTTCACATCAATTTTAATAAATTATAATAAGTCATCAGTCATAAGTCGTCAGTAAGTCATATCAGGCTCTTGGGTAAAGCGGCGGCCTCATTGCACAAGCTCATATAAGGAGATTTGGCGGCAACGAGGAATTTATACGCGATACGTTAATTCCTTCATGATTATTTCATTTGTGCACTTTCACAGAACAAAATTGTACAAAATGCCACCAAAATTGACTAATTTCAACACGAAATTCTATAATTATTAAAAAACTTCGACCATCTTTTCTCTCGATGGCGCCAAAACTCCTTATTTGCACTTATACGAATACAACTCGAAGATTTTATAGTGGTAAGTACCAGTAAGGCGCAACACTTATTTAAAAAAAATGTGTGCGTGTACTAGCGTACACTCGTAAAAAGTGAAGAAGTGAAACTTCTTTATGACGTTATTTTTTGGAAAATATTTTACTATATGCAACTTTACAGAAATTGGTTAAATAAAGTTTATTGCCAATCCCTACTCCGCTGGAGAAAGTATACTTCGAATCACGCGTGGTAGGGATAAGAACAAAGATGGCTCGTAACGGAAAAATGTGACGCGTAACGAAAAAATGTTACACTTAATTTTTTTCCAACCCCGATAAAGAAGTTTCACTTCAAAAATAGAAGTATTAAATTTGCTATGTTTTTTATTCACTTAAATCACATGAAACTAGTTGCCTTAAATCTGAATGCCTTTAGACTTACTTTCAAATTAAACGGGTTATACCTGTCTGTCAAGTGTCTTGTGTCACTTAAGCTAAACTTCATACAAAATTCAGTTTTGCTATGAATATAAGTATATTACTCTTTGGTAAGTACTTTAAAATGCTTAGTTTTTAAAGAATCATCTTTCGATCGTTTGACATATTTTGAATCGACTTTAAAAAAAGGAGGTAGTTACATGTTCGACTCCTAATTTTTTTTGTAAGTTATTCTATTTTTCCGTCACTTCTGAACCGTATTTATTTAAAGAGCATACTACCGAAGTGGTCAATTGCCACTAAGTTTGGATCTAGTGATGGAGTCTCAGCTCATTGTGTGAGATTTGACGGTAATGAAAAGAAAAATTAAATAGTTTTAACTTAATGTGTAGTTACACGAACTGCAAATCCCCCACGCAACGTTTGTAAAGTCAGTTTTCTTTAACTTTATTTTCAATGATTTTTGTTTTGTTACAAATGTATTACTGTTATTTCGATTGTATTTTATTTATTTTTCAAACATTTCCTGTTCGTTGATGTTCTTATGTTGTTTATGTTTTTGATGTTTTTTGTATGCTGGTTCTAGTCTATTCGATATATATATAATATTTTTCATAATTCTGAATAAAGTTATATGTACTTTTTTTTAGTTGTTTGGGTATATATTAATTATCGTATTTTTCTTAATTACAACAAAATAATAATGTAACAGAAATACTGTAAAATATGTTACACTTTCAATTTTTATCTACTTACTATTTTATTTTACTTGGGTACCTTACTTATCTACACGAGGTCGTCACATTCTTAATTCAAAATATTGTTCAATGTTTTTATGGACCAACATTGAAATATTTAGTTAGTTAATGCGAGAGATAGTTTTGTTTAGTAGTACTAGGTATAGGAATTTAATATGAAAACTGTATCGTTTGACAGTATCGGAAAGATCTCGAGATTTTCCCTCGACCGGCTCGTTCTCGCTGCAAGGGCTTGAGGGCCGCATCAGCCAATTCAACTTGAGCTCCTGCCCTAACGTCTAAACATATTGTGTCATTACTATTTTATGCAGTTATCTTGCTATTCTGCCAATAAAATTTACTGTCATAAAAATATTGTCGTAAAATAAATATTACTGATTAATTTGAATTTCGAATGGTATTATTATTACTAAATAAAATGAAAAGAAAAAAAAAATAATTGAAAGAAAAAAAACCATTGCTTAATGATTTGCCTCTAGGTTTTCCCGCCATTTCATGAGACTATACTAATGAATCAGATACCTAGTTCACATTTTTAATCTTTATCCATACATATTACAAGAAATCTTTGACTTGTTTTGTATTTATGAGGATGGATGTAGATACTAGGTACCCCGGGGAGACCAAGGTTGACATTCCACGATCAAATCAATCGGATTTTATCCAACGGTTGTGTTAAGAGTCTCCGAAACCGGCGTGTTTGTATGAAAAGGGTAAATAAATGTGAAGGAAGTTAGACAGGTTTGTCAGGCACTCGATACTCTCTGCCTATCCTGTAAAGGATTTGGCGTAAAGATATGTATGTATGTATCTTTGTTTTTTATTTAAGAGATAATCCAGAAAAAAAGTAATTGTTACAGGTTACTATAATGTTCATAAATCCAACTTGTCATCACTTGAAAAAAAAATTACTCATATAAAGGAAATTACTCGTTAATATTGTTGTTTTATGAAATTGAGTATTATTATTTGATACTTATCAATATGATTCCTGTTACATGTTAAACATTGAATTTATTAATTTTTGAATCAATGTAAAATTGAAGTTACTAGAACCATTGTATGAAGCAGGCGGCCCGATGTTTTTTGTGATTTCTTTCACGTTTTTTAAAGTACAATTACTTATTTGCAACATTTTGGTAGGTACTTATCATAAAAAATGATTTAACTGATTTATTCATTTTAATTTTGGGAACAAATAAAAGTATCAAGCAAAATGAGGGAGGATTAAGATATAAGAGGATGCACATAACATAATATTTTTGAGGTTTTAAGGCTGTAATTATTTTTTGTCTCATAAAATCGCCTTACATAGTCTGTTAATTATAAGTCGTCCAAATGCATTTAAAACATATCAGCCGCGTACATGAGAGAAACTACGGCAACTTACAAGTTTAAACAAATATTTGAAAGAGTGAGAGCACTGAGGAGCCAGGGGTCAGCTGTGATTGGTCAAGGCGCTGACAAAAGACTGCGAAACAATAGCGTTGCATATTGCACGGATACACTTAGAGCACATTGTGTTTAAAGATGACTTGCGATTACAGGCTTTTTAGGGCAGACGAAGACCCTAGATAGTTTAGTAGGGTGAGCTGCAACTTAGCTCAGAATGTACATTTTTAGATAAGTACTTAAAACATTCTAAATTTTTTTTAAAAAAGAGGAAATTTCGCCCCAAAAAGGATTTTTTCTTTCAGAAATTTAACCCAAGCACAAAAAAATACATGGAAAATACATATGTTAATTACGCGGATTTGCTGCTGTGCCTACAGTAAACTGTTTGGTGAAAACTGGAGAAAATATCTGGAAAGGTAGATCAGTTGCAATTCACTCACCCACTTACCGGCAGTTAGTAAACGGCTTAGCGCCAAAATTTACTTCAAATCTCGTCGCAACGCTCGCTACATAGGCAAGTAAAGAACTATGTGTACCGGTTTTTTTATTGAATGTTGCATTTTTTGGTTCAGTATTATATACGAAAATTCGATTAAGCAAGACATAAACAAATAATATTTGATGGGTGTATTATAGTGAATTTCACAGTGTAACACCCGAGTCAATAAAACTTTATTCGTTCTAAATTTGGTTGGTAGGATGATTACGTTCTAAATTTGGTTGGTAGGTTGATTTTAACAGAAATTTCTTCTGTATTTGATATCGGGTAAAACAAATCGAATGTTTACATTACGTCGTTTAAGTTCTAAGACCATGTACCTAAGTCATTTTTCGCAACTTTTCAGGAAAGAAAAATACCGATATTTAATTTTCTATATATCCAACCAAACTAGCTGTAACTTTTCTAAAATTTTAAAGGTTTATATTGGTCGTACCTTGATTCTGATTGAGTCTTTTGATTTTCTAGCGCAAGGTTTCTTAAAGTTGGTTTCATGGAACACTAAGGTATCCATGATGCGATTACTTGTTTTTTGACACTATTACTTGTTTTTTTATCTTCAAAAGGAATCCATGGAATTTGTGAAATTCTGAAGTGGAAGAAAAAGAAGAGAAAAGAAATAATTTCTTTTTTTTCTTGTTTTCTTTTACTTCAAAAGGAGTCCGTGGAATTTATAAAATTCTGTCAATAGCTAGAGAAGTGGTTCTTTAGAACCTCTATCTAGGGAACAGTAAATGTCAAAACCGCCAAAAAATACTAAAGTAGTGATAGAACCTTTACGAAGGTATGTACTGTGTAGTGTACTTGACAGATGATCCATAATGCAGGAATAATATGTAGCACATGTGAGATCAGATCAATCAAATGGCACGTGCAGCTGAGTTGTATATATTCTAGCTTATTATTGCTGTGTTAAGGGGCAGCGTATATCGGTGACCTAATAGAAAAGGCGGTTAATTTGAAATCTTAATTGTTCTGGAGAAGTAAAATAAAGGAAATGTTATTATTATGTTACATATTATGCTATAGCCAAAATTGTAGTTGTCCGCAATGTTTAGTTTTGGTGACAAACAGCGGGGCTATTCCGTATCTTTTTAGTGATGAACAATGGGTAAAGTGTACATCAGATAGCGGTAATCCAGGGACCAACAGAAATACGATAGAGATAGCAAATGCAAAACACGGCATTTGACAACTATTTGATGTACACTTGATGACCCAGTGATCATCACTAAAATACTGAATAGCCCCACAAAAGCTGATTTGTATGTCAACATATATACAATACTTATGTGCGAGTAAATAAAAGACAAAATGTGTAATAAAATCATCAGGAGATAGATACAATGTAATACGTAACAATCGTAATCGTTCCTGTAATTTTTTTTTGCTTTTAATGTCGATATTCGGAGATGTAAATCTCGTCTCCACAGAATTATTTATTCTTTCGTGAGCGTTACGTTTTTACTGTAAACTTCCCTAACATAGTAACGATTTACCATTTAAAAAATCTTAATAATCTAAATTCTATTCAAGTATCTAAAATATGTGATATATTTTTGTAAATTAGATTTATTAAAAAAGACAAGCCCCCTGAGTTTCTTCTTGTAAGTGATTGGCCGCGATCCGGTGGCAGTTTTATTTAGACGCGTCAAAAGAATCTTTGTCAGATCCAAGTGAAAATATATTTTATTCTATTGTACAGATGGATCTATTTCATAAATAAATTACACCTGTTTGGGAATAGTAGTTTACCGTTTTAATAACAAGGATGATCTGTAGGGTAATAATAGTTTATATGATTTTTTCTTAGTGTCCGGAAGCTTCAAAATAAAATCGGAAAAAATGAGGTATCGTCTATTGACACTTGAAGAACCCACCAAAGTCACAACATTAAAAAGGACATAACCGACCGTTACGTGTGTAGCTTTCCGCACCTTGTGTCCTTTATTTACTTATTTAAATATTTTAAAAATCAACGTCATGTTACATTACATACATATTTTTGCAAGTTCCTTACGTGTTAGGTAGAGAGAATTAAATATCACGATCCCACAATGTATTAAAGGTAACTTATGTGCGAGAGTTCTTAAATATGTTATATGAAAATCGGTTGATCCGTTTAAGAGTTGTGGGGGGTGAAAGTGGCGAGATTAACCGAATGTTAACCAAACATACTCCGATATATTTACTTTTTAAAGGGAAATAAAGTTCATGTGTTAGGGGTTTTAATAATTAAAATTGTCTTATGTTTAATTTAATTTAAGATTATTAGAAAATTTAAAATACATCCTCTTTTTTTGTTGCCCATGTTGAGATTGAACCCGGTCAATTTCTCTCTCGATCCCAAAATCTCAAAAATTTAAGTCCAACTACGATAATAGATATATATCAATATTTACGTATGATATAGATAAGGCGACTGGAAAGTTTAGACGGTGACATTATTCCGGACTTTAACAAATTAGGTATTAGAAGCTATTTCCCTTATTATGGTTAAAGATTTGTAACATTCCTATGTCAAAATTCATGTTAAGAAAACAGAAGCTTTTCGAATTTAGGTAGTCACTAAGCTAAAAGGAAACTTCACTCTCAAAAGGACTGTAACAGTAGCAGCTTCCCCTTAAGGAAATAATAAGGCTGAGTAGATAAGCGTTCCTTTGTTATGGAGAAAACTTCCCGTTGCTGGGAGCAATAAAAAACAACTTACAACATTGTTTAGGTTACTTTGCTTTAATAATAAACTGAACCGCTTTTATTGTAAGCTAAAAATTCTCATTATTTCTAAGAGTGTGTGTTTTTAATAATAAACTTCTCAGTTCAATTATTGCCTAGAATAATATGCCTAACAATACTCTATCATATTACCTTTTTCTAACAAAACTGTAGAAGTGTGTAGTCTGTAAATTGGAAAAATGAAATAAACTGGCTAAGTTTAAGTCCGACAATACTGTTTTTTTAACTTGGGAAGTGTCTATCTATCAAACGATTGACATAGAGAAAAAAAACGGGTCGCACTCCGGGAGTGCCGGCAGAAGTGAAAACTTGTATATTAACGTTGTGCATTTTTGATATTTTGGAATGGTTAGGGAATAATTTGCACGAATTGCTTTTATTGTCAGTATTAGTATTATCATTTATGTGGTAGAATACAATATTTATTTATTGCGCTATCGTACACAAACATGCGTTTCTCCTGGTAATGATAAATAATACTAAAACTTGTTGAAGTCACAGCCATCAACATGTTTATAAAAAAGTGCATTATGAACATGAAAGAAAGACATAAGACAATAATTAGTTATTTCGGAAAGTCCCGACCGTCCCTTACCTTCCAAGTGGCGCATAAAACAAACAAACCACGTTTCATAATATTTATTTGATAATATCTTGAGCCGATTGCGACGTTTGAGTGGACCTAAGGGAGAACGTGAAAACATACGTGTCATTATTTCGTTAGCTTTTTTTAACCTCAAAGTAGCAAATTATATGCATGTATTATGGGGTTAGTCAAAGATACCAATATATATAAATACTTAAATATTTAAAGAGAAACTAAAATGCGCCTTGCGCAAATTAGGTAGATACACTCTGTAGTCAGGCCGCTGGCGCAGGTACAATCGAGTGCAACAATCGAATAGCAACTTTAGTCCAGTCCAGTAAGTTTTGCTTGAACTGTAGATACCAGAGAAGCTAACAGTGGCGACTTTATTATGACAATAACAATTCTATAGTTACTATCTGACCGACAAAATTGTTTAATTTAGTGAATTACTGACAGAAGCGCCACATACGGGATACATGTGACATATTTTCAAATCATCTAGGAAAATGTTGAAATATACATACTAAATTTAAACTTGATTGGTCTAGCAGCTTAGGAGGAGTTACGTGACAAAAACAGGAGATGAAGAAATACAAACATTAACATTTAATTTATTCATTTAATTTCTTTGATTTTAACCTAAGGAAATTGTATTAGGGTCACATGTAAACTACCTAAGCCTTCAAATCCATGGTATTAACAAAATAAAGACTACGTCTGTTTGATGAGATTTCCGCTAAGTAACGCCTGATTCAATAAAATATTACAAGGAGAAACTTTAGAATCAGGAAGTCTGTCTGTTTGGCTTCCAATATTACAAAAAAAAACTTACGTTTTTTATTCTCTCTAAATTCAGTTTCAATCAACGGCTTGGGTTATGCATTTGTGTGTCTCTGCAATACATAATAACAGGAAGGTAATGCGATGGGGGATGAAGTGCACCTTGTTATTTTGGGGCTCGTTACCGCGGTTCGCCGGTCACAACTCACAAGCCACCACTTTTATTTCTTTTGACATTATCAAAAATTAAATGTTTTTTTCTGCCTTCTCGACTTGGTAGTCTAGCGGTCGAACGTCGGACTGAACTTCTTCAGGTTCCGGGTACGAACAAAAAAATAATGAAAACGTGTATTTTCAATTTCCTAATAAAAATATTGTTGTCTGGGATTGAATATGTGCCCGGTTGGCCATAAGCTTGCCACCTATTACATTGTGGGACTTAGTGTTTTTGGCTAGTCGTGGGTGCCTGGATTGTGCTTCTGCTAACCCCTTCATGGATATGAGCGTAAAAATATATTAAAAAAAATCTGTTTTTAATGGCGTTTTTAAAATAGCGCCATCTGTTGTGTTACCCATATTGAATTCTTTGATTTTTCTAATCAATAACTTTTTGTTCTAACTTAATTTTATCTGTGATCAGGGGAGCTATTTTTAAATGATTAATCTCGGTATCATTGGTAATGAAAATTCCTTCATAAAAGTAATTTCTGAAATGTTGGTAACGCCACTGATATGCTACTGTTACTGCAATGATCTGCTTGCTCGTTTGCTTTCGCTTCTACGTAATAAAGAAGATATTAAGAAACCCAAAAACTGTACTAACTTGCATATATACCAAAAACAGACGAAGCAACTGCACCTAAATCCTCTACAGGTTTCTATAGGAATATTCTAAACGCAAGCAAAACCCGTAGGCAGCAGTTAGTTACATCCAAACTTTAAGACTAGACATTTCATTATTTGTCTCCTCCAATATTGATGAACAAAGTAAACCTCGTCCCGATGATATTTGCGAGCCTCGGGCTGTTTGGTCGCTCGTCGAGTAAATGTGAGATTTGACCGAAGTTTCCAAAAAGGGAGAAAAAACGAAGGCCAAAACCTAATATCCTTTTTGTTAATTTTATATTTACTTGTAAATTTTTACAAATCTATTACGTAGATAAAAATCAATGCCATTTTTCGTTGTAATTTTATAACTCAAGAACGAGCTCACTTATCCAAACCAAATGTTTAGGCTTTGTTCGGAATATTTAATAGATGGTTTAAATGTAAAGTTTGCATAAAATCGGTCAAGCGGTTCTTCATTTATCACATTTTTTGTAATAAATTAATAAATTCAGTAAATGGCGGATCGTTTTGTTAATGGGTATTTTTAGTCAAATTGAAACTTTTTTCAGATGGGGATTGTGCTGTCGGATTGAAACTTTTTTCAGATGTTTTTTTTTTCCTTTTTTGTTTTGTTGTGTTACGTCATTCATGCGGTTATTTCTTTTTAAACTCGCTTTGATTAAAGGCATAACATACGTAGCGAGGCATGTACCGGGTCGCTAGTAAATTATAAGTTTTCTTGTCTTTTGTGAGTTTGTTCATTGTCGTGGTGTTTATTACAACATTACGGCAAAACTGCTAGACTAATTTTGATCGAGTTTTTTCATTATTTGTAGGAGGCTAGTACATAGCTCATTCTGTTTGGTGGTGGAGGGTAGGTTAGCCGTTAAGATTTGAGCGCGAGGCCCAAGTTNACACAGGCTTATAACAACTACGCGCCACTAATGTCTATGGTGTCGACTTTGTACCATATTATTACAACCAAGAGAGCCTCCTGCTTGCTCGTTGTCTTATAAAATATCAAGGATATGTTGGAAATTTTAACTGTGGCTTAGGCTTTTGAGGGGTAAAACTTTCTTTCCCTGTAATAGAAAAAAAATGATATAGGTAGTTGATTATATTTTCCAAACACCAATAGCGACCAAGAGTACGTTTTCTTATTTTTTATAATGGCAATTCATAAAATGGCAAAATGTACTCCAATATTCGTTTTCATCTCGAAAATATTTATTGTCAAACAAAAATCAAAAGGTTAATAAAGGTTTCATACGGATTCGTAAGGAACGTAGATTTCATCCAAATTTTGTTTTGTTTCAAACAAAATTTCCACCAGCTTTGTGGAAGACGTGATTGTGGATTACAACCGTTTGGATGACGCTTAACGGACAATTTCAATACCTACCTAAGATATTCTCTACTTTAGATCATTTACCAGGAAACCGCTGTTATTTTTCAAAAATTAACAAAATATCTAACGTCGGTACTCAGAGACATCAATTAACTTTTAATAAGCCATTAATTCACAAAGTACGGAAAGGGTCAAATTAGTGACTGATTAAAAATGTAGGGGTCTTTAAATGCAGCCGTAAGCAACTTACTCCAAAAGGCCTATTTCATTATATGATTGAAATGGACCGCAAAACTATAATTCACTCCCGACGAACTTCGTTCCACCCGTTCAGTTTGTGTAGAAAAAATTAAAATAATGTTTTTTCTACTTTCCTTGCAGTTTTCCCTATTTCTTATCTTTCAAACCTTTCCTGAACTTAAACAAATAATTAAAAACCAAAATTAATCAAATTGGTTTAGCCGTTTTCGTGTTTTAGCGAGATAAACAAACAGCAACTGATTTTTATATAAGTACTAGCTGAACCAGCAAACGTCGTATCGCTTGACATTAATGCTTCGATAGTAGCGC
>NJDD01000543.1:167185-204594 GCA_002245505.1 Calephelis nemesis
TTTCTATCAGGTCACGTGTCTTGCCGCGAGTTTAGAAGTTTTTACCCATTCCAAAAAATGTGTGCAACGCCGCTAAAGAAGTTTTCACTTCAAAAAAATATTCATAGTTAAGACAGTACAACGTCTTTCGCCTCAGCGCGTATACTTAAATGAAAATAAGTTTAAGTAAAATATGTTTCTGTTAATTGTTACAATTTTTTATAGGATGGAGAACCAGTAAGCGTAATACCAGTGGATTATCAATTAATGTCCTATGGGAATCCAGTTAGAGACCTTCACTTTTTCATGTACACGTCTACTAACAAAGATTTTCGGAGACAATATTTAGCACAATTGAAAGACGACTACTTTGACTCCTTGACAACGTTCTTGGAATACTTTAATCTTGAGGTGGAAAATATATATCCTAGAGAAGAGTTTGACAGAACTTACAATGATTATCTGGAGTATGGATTCATGATCGCATTACAGGCAGCCATGTTTAATTTTACACCGGATGAAGCAGGCTTAAATGATGATGTTCTTAATTTATCCCTTGCTGAATTACCGTTTAATCTTGATAAAAAGTTTGTTACGATGATCCAAGGTGTTATTGACGAACTGATTGAATCTGGGCATCTTTAACTAACAATCTTTAGTAACTGTCTGAAGAGCATTTTTAGCACCCGACGAAAATAAAGGTTGTTTAGTTAAATGTGTCTGTGTGTTTAATTTTATGATTTTTATAAATTATTTCTTTTACGCCAAATTTGAATTTACCCCACAAATATTATACATTTTTTCGAAGTCGTAAAGTCATTTATTATACTAGCGGCCCGCTCCGGCTGTGCACGGTTATGAAATACCAATAAACCTTCTTCTTCAATACTTTATCTTTAAAAAAACCGCATCAAAATTCGTTGCGTAGTTATAAAGATTTAAGCATACAAAAAGGACATATAGACAAAGGAAGTGACTTTGTTTCAAACTATACTAGCGGCTCGCCCCGGCTTCGCACGGTTTCGGCACCTTGCTCTTCAGTCACTTTATCTATTTAAAAAAACCGTTTTTAAGATTTAAGCATGCAAAAGAACATATGGACAGAGGAAGCGACTTTGTTTTATACTATATACAGACTAGCGGCCCGCCCCGGCTTTGCACGGGTATAGAATATACATATAAACCTTCCTCTTTACACACTCTATCTATTTAAAAAACCGCATCTAAATCCGTTGCCTAGTTATAAAGATTTAAACATACAAAGGGGCATAGGGTCAGAGTAAGCGATTTTGTTTTATACTATGTAGTGATAGTGATAGTGATTTAAGAAAAGGTAATGGTAATTAACAGTGCAAATAAGATTAACTCTATTTTAACTTTTCGTTATACGTAAAGTACGAAACGTAAGTCTAATGGCCTGCTGATTGGACTGTTTCTTTTACCAAGAATCTTGATTAAAAATGTGTTCTCTTCCAAATCAGCTTAGTTTTATTATGTCCAAAATCGGATTTTGGAAAATTGTAGCATTGTTTTTTATTTGAATGTTTGGTAATATAAAGTAATTTAGTTGATCAAAATTAAAATAGTTGTATACCTTTTCATTTTTTACACAACATTGGTTTGCTTGTGTAAATACCAACAGACGTACAACAAGTCTGCTACGCAAATAACACACTATACACAATAGTTGCATTAGGGGACTCGCTTGAGGAGTTCTCACTTCAGGCTGTTGCTAGATCAGTTGCAGTTATTAACAATATTAGACAATTGGGATTGGATCTGGCACTATGCAAATGTAAAGTGTATGTATGGGTTTTTTTGCTGTACAGATTCGTCGAGTAGGAGTTGGACAGAGGAGAAGGGCAGGGCTGCCCTTCTTCAACCTACATATGGTTCTACGGGCAGTAAGGATCTTTCCCATTCCATTGCGCAGGGTTCCAAGACCGAGTAATATGCTGTTATCGAGCACATCGCATTTTAATGTGGTTTTTTCGCTTTACTGGAGAAAGAAATATTACCTCTGTGGTCTAGCGGTCCAGGTGTTGGACTTGACTGCACAAGGTCCCAGGTTTGATTCCTAAGTTGGGCAAAAAATGTGTGGTTTTTCCAATTTTCTAATAAAAAAATATTGCTCGGGATTGGATATGTGCCCAGTTTTTTTATTTTTAACGAATTCACAATTTGTTTACATACTACTACATAGAGGCATTTTTAAAAACCACATGGGTTTAGTGTAAAATGCCATAAGTCTAGTCGTGGGTGCCCTGGTTGTGCCTCTGCCTTCCTTTTCGAGGATATTTTTCTACTGGAGTATTTGTACATGACTATAACCTGTTTATTAGAAGGCTGTGGTGAAATTAGCAACTGTACCTCTAGTTCTTTCTTTCAAGACAGTCCAAAAGCACCTTTCAAAAAGGGGATACAATAGTAATTCTCGAGCAGTAACAACTATTTTTTTTCATTTTTAATGTTGTTTCAATTTGACCGTGATTTTATGAGAATTATTAATAAGAGTGTCTTTCGCACCCGTGTCAACGAAGAGTTAGACAGAGGTACAGGCAGGGCACCCACGATTAGCCGAATGTACTTAATCCCACAATATGACACTTGGCAAACTTATCGCCTCAATCAATCTCTTAAAATTTTATTTTCAATAGATAATTAAAAAAAAATATTAAGTTGCCCGACCCGGGAATCGGACTTCTGGACTAGATAACTAGACCACAGAGGCGATTGTTAATTTTACAAAGTAAAAGCACAGTAAAAGGCCGTAAACTTCTGTATGTACTTACTATAAATATATTAGTTCGAATACACAGTACAAACTATACATAAATAGGGTTATCAAGTGTTGATAATTATTATTATAAATGTAAATTAATTATTCGTTTTGTAAACATCGTTTAACGTAAGGCACGTTCACACCGACACCAAATATTTGAATTTTAGTCTTACACATTGAGCAAAAAGTAATCTATATATTGATACGTGATGCCAAAACTTTGAAACCCTTTTTCGAAAAATGCGAGGTCGCAGGAGCATAAAATTTGGCACACTTATAGTTTATGTGTAGGAGAAGTTTATATTATAATTTATAAAGTTTATATTATATAGGAGAAGTTTATATTATAATATTTTTCAATAATAATGCTTAAAAATACATAAAATCAATAAATAAAACATTACCCACACTACCATGCATTTGACACACACAAACAAATATATTGATGATGGCGCACCGTACAGTTTGGAAACAAAGTAGTTGGTCTTAAGAAATGAAGATGGTGGTCTTATCAACAAGATATTAAAATTAATTATGGACGAATTTCGGCCAATGGGCGACCACTAGTGTAAGTAGATACTTAAAAACGCAACTGGGTCTTAAAATACGAGTATATGGTCACCAATAGATGTGATACATAGTCATAGACGGAGGTTGTATTGTTCTATCTGAGAAACTAGCTATCTGTCTACCTAACAGCTAGGTTTGAATTCAATTGTCAATAATAGTGTAGGTGCAGTACGTAGCGTAAAACAGTAATACCCACTTAGGGTATTACCGTCATTCCTGTCACAAGAAAGCGGTTTACTTGTTAATATTATTTTAAACTAGCTGTCCCGGCGAACTTCGTTCCACCCGCTCAGTTTGTATGGGAAAGTAAAGTAATGTTTTCCCGATTTTCCCTGCAATTTTCTGGGTTTTTTTATTTCATAAGACAATAACTAACATAACAAAGGAAAAAAATATCCAAATCGGTTCAGTCGTTTGGAAGTTCTGCGCTTACCAACACATTTGGAAATTCATTTTTATATTATTAAAAATTATTTTAAATTATGTGAAATAAAAGTCTCTGCAATGCGAACACACCTCAAGTAAATATATTTTATTGAAATAAATGTAGTCCATTATCAATCCATAATTGTAGTTCTTGTTGTGGGTACTATTGTGTGGTACTGGCACTCGATACTCTCTGCCTACCCTAAGATATGTACTATTGTGTTTATTTTTCGACAACAACTTAATTAACCAATTATGTTATTATATAACACACATTAAAATAATTAACGAAAATGCCGGACAATTTTGTTATTGAAAAATTTATGAACGTGAAATTTGTTATAGATTTTTTTATGATATTGGAAGGCAATGAGCAGATGGATTTCCTGATGGTAAGAAGTTCATGCCGCCTAGAAACACCAAAGGTGGTAACGGTGCGTTGCCAAACTGAAGCCGGGATGTTAGGCCTCGAGCAAAAGTAAGCTTAACGGCTACCTTACCCTCCGAACACGAGTCATTCACTGACGTTATGTCGGCAGGAATAGGTAAGGCGGTGGTACCAATCCAATAACCAATAATAGAGTCAATTATGAACTTAGAAGTCATGCAGCATTGGACAATAGGAATACTAAATACAATTACGACCAATAGTAATTATCTAGTAAAAATAAATGAAATAGATATATAAAACATGGAAGAATCTGCGGATAAAAAATAAATTTATTTATTAAAAGAGAAAATTTATCATCAATCTCAATTTATTTCTATGACAAATGTCTTTATTAATAAAGAGGTTTTTTATTATAATCTATCTGATGTATACATGTATCTCCAAAATGAATTAATTATGAGTGCCTGAAGAAGTACAATACAAATTCGCTAAATTTTACTTCAACAGTGAGAGTATACTTGAAAATGTGAGAAAGAGAGACTGCGGAACATATCACAGATGGGATAACCTGACGCTTGAATTTGATAGACGATTATGTGGAATGGGGCTTCTTGTAAAAGTGTAGTTCTAAGGTCTGTTAAGAAAAGGTATAAGGAAACAGATAAGTGAATTGTCGTGATGCGATTTGTAGGGTAGGGTAACCGGCAACCTAACCAAATTCTTCACTTCACATCCTTACTTGGTAATTTTGTCAAATAGTATGAAATTATAGTATAGGTTCCAGCCTTAATACATGGGGTAAATGCACCTGAAAGTACCAGAGTAAGGAAAAGCTAAGCAGTTATTTTATACAGATACAGTCGCGGACAAAACTCGTTATATTTATACTTAATAGTTAAGTTATTCTTTATTAAACTCTTTATTTAGTTTGAGATAAATTATAAATAAAGAATAAATATAACATCTCATGAACAATAAAACTTTTATTGTATTCATGAAGCTATATTACTACTTTACAAAGATCTGATGTCAATTTACAAATATTGCTGACTTACTCTTTTCAACCGACGTCTCTTTCTGATAGCCTTGTGATGTTAATTTAAAAAGTCTTAACAAAAGAGAGACTGGTAAATGAGAGAGAGTCAGCAATAATTAAATTGACATCAGTAGGGTTATATATTATATCCATTAGCCAAATTTTGTTGCGATTGTTACAGAAGATTCGTAGTGAACTGCGATCATGATAGTTAGTTCCTGCCTTAAGATTTCAAAATTATTTTCAATTTTTAAAATTCACTCTTCCATAGTTTTGTTATAAGTATAATATAGAGGTTTGGTGATTGTACACAATATGACAGTTTTTGAAATCGAAGTATGGTAACCATTATAATAGCATTCCGCAAGCCTGCTTTTGCTACTCACCATAGTTGATATGGTGCCAAATTACTTAGCAATTTTCTAACTGGTCTTTTTTCAATAAAAATAAGCAAGTAATAGGGATTTTAAGATCGATTTCCTTTTTACTTCTGTAGGAAGTTGTTAGATGTCCAAAAAGTTTTACCCAAATAGACACCTCCAACGCAAGTCGTTGTTGTGTCCCGCTGTAGATGTTAATGTAGTCAATTACATTAAGGCAGACTTAATAACTAAATAATAACTTAATAACCCTTAGCAACGTATATTAAGCTGTACCTTTATAGATAGCCTCTACTATCTAACAACAGAGTTTTGTTTTATTTTATTTAAAACTAGGTAACTCGATGTATGGATTTCTGTAAAATATACAGCAAACAACAACAGGAAATCTGCCAGCTTTTTTATCTTCCAATATCATTATGAGGTTTTCAGTTTTTCCTTGACATTATAACCTCAAGTTCAATCTGTGAAACCAATACGTTACTGCAAATCACGACAGTATTTTGAAACCAAACTCAAACGAAATGTAACAGTTTATACGTTAACGTTTTTGAATCCTGTTTCCACTTGCCGCTATCAAAAGTTAGATACATGTGACACAAATATAACTGTAAATATTAACATAATATATAAAAAAGGTATCTTCACACCCGTGTCCTCGAAGAGGAAGGCAGACGCACAACCAGGGCACCCAAGCTTAGCCGAAGACACTAAGTCCCACAATGTGAAAGGTGGCCAACCGGCATATACTGATTGACTGATATCCTGAGCAACATTTTTTTTAATTAGAAAATTGGAAAAACCAATTTTTCTTTTTGTTTCCCGACCCGGGCATAATAATACATAATATTTTAGTTTTTCTATTGTCCACTTGACTGTACGTCAAGTTCAATACATGTAACAAATGATCACCCACACGTGTTCTCGGTGCGTTACTGCGTAACACAATAGTGGTGTTTGAAAATCAAACGTAAAACCGCAGGAGTAATGTTACGCTTTATTCTAATAGCTCGGGATCCAACAATTCGTTATATGGCCAGACCTTAGTATTTTTTTATGGTTGAAGGTCTCTCAGCTAAGTTACTTAGGAAGGCATCAAAAACCAAAATGTAATAAAAAGATTCCAAGACATATAACTGTCGAAAGAGCCAAATTGTTGATTAAACATGTAATAGTTAAGTTATTAACATTTATTGTATACCACTATTTTTTATACTACGATTGATATAACACAATACGTCTACAATTTCTAGAAGTTTTTTTTCAAATTCCAAGCAATACTTAAGAAAATTACACATTACATTTTGATAAATGTTAGTTGATGTTGAGTTTTAAAATCTTGATTCTTTCCAAAGCCATGATATACCAAACTTCCTCCGATAGTTTTTACCTGTTTTTGACGCAAGTGCTGAGAAACTTGGAACTTTTGTTTCTGATTGATGTCTGGGGTTTTAAGGATCTAGGTGTATAATGTTTTCGTACAGTAATTTGTAATATTCATTAAAACAGCTTTAATTATGCATTGTTCATAAGCACACGCGTATTATTTACGCGTTGATGTAGATTGTACAATAGTTTTTATAGAATAGGGAAGTAAAGAAATAAATAGGTTGCGTGATTTTACGACGTTTGTGACTAATAATTAAAAAAAATCGTCATGCTTATTACCAGTTACATAGGCATTCATGTTTTTCTATTATGTAAGGAATAGTTTCAGGTATTTTTACTTTCAGACTGTAGAGGATTTTGACTTAATTATACTTGACCGCCTCGTTAGTCGAGTGGCTAGCGTACTTGCCTAACTGCATCGACGAATTACGAGGCTCTGGTTCGATTCCCGACGGGGGCAGGCATTTGTGTGAACATTTAGATGTCTGCATTTCCGGGTGTGGGTGTTTATTAAATGTATTCTGGTATTTATTTAAGTATTTCTATGTAATAGTATCGTTCACTAACACCCATAACACAAGCATATAATTTGCTTACTTTGGGGTTAGATTCAATTTGAGTGTCTTGTCCAGGGATATTTATTTCACTTTATTTATTTTTGAGATCCAGCAACACCTTACCATTATTGGTACACTACTTTATCTTTTCTTGTCTTCAGAACGCCAGTGCTTCGCAAATTTAAAGAAATCTTCCGCGAAACCAACTTATAATAATTGATAATTTTACCAGCTATCCTGTTGCTGGTAGTCTGTCTGTCTGTTGCGTTTTCTCGACTTAACTTTTGATTATATTTATTTATAAATGATAAAGACCCGAGCTCAAATATGGCTATTTTTTCATAAATCTGCCCTCAAAGGGCTTTAATGGCGGATAAAAATATATACTACACTGACGAGTTCGCACATAGCAAGTATTTTTATATTTAATGTATTTAATATATTTAGTGAATAGCAAAAATTATGTATTATAGTTAGGAGGATGTTACAAGAACTTTACGAGTTACAAGAAAACTTTAAGTCACTTCCATGTTTGAAGCATCTTTATGATTCTTTCAGATTTCTACGATACTGTTATTAGTTGACAATTTTTAAATGTAAAAGTAAGTCAGGAAGTATCTTCACGTCCATATCCCCGAAGAGGTAGGCAGAGGCACAACCAGGGCACCCACGACTAGCTGAAGACACTAAGTCCCACAATGTAATAGGTGGCAAGCCTATCGCCAACCGGGCACATATCCAAATTCAAATTTTGGATTCGAACCCGGGACCTCATACAGTTAAATCCAACACCTGAACTGCTAGACCACAGAAGAGAGGCGAATTTTTAAATGTTTTATTTTTATCATATCGGAGTGTCAATTACTATAACATATTATAAACTAATTTTGCTTTTATATTAATTGTTATTTTCATATTAACTTCGCTAGCATTTTAACTTTGAATTTATATTTACCTATTTAGTTTTGAACGTGTCTTTAAAGTTATTTTGTATTAAAGGCTAGAGGTAGTAACAATTTTACATGTGTAAGTGAAAACTTTACGAGTACCTACCTACTTTCACAGTAATAATATATTTACAACTAGCTGTTCCCGCGAACTTCGTTCCTCCTGTTCAGTTTGTATGTTAAGTACCTATTAAAATGTCGTTTTTCCAGTTTCCTCACAATCGAACAGGATAAAAGTATCCTATGCCCTTCTACCAGTTCTAAGCTACCTCCCCACCAATTTTGAGGCTAATCGGTTTAGCCGTTCTTGAGTTATAAATAGTGCTAACACCACTTTCTTTTGTATAAATAGATTACGTATTATGAAGATAATTTGTATTGCAGTATCAGTTATTTATACAAATGTACTTGGGTGATAATAACGGAGCTGTCATAAACGATTATATATACGAGTAAATGGAACGTTTAAAAAGTTTGAAAGTAATATCTCGACGGCCCCATCGACAATGAATGTATGTTTAGCGCAAAGCAGCATTACTCCTAAACAATGCGTGATTAAAATGTGCGTACGGCTTGGATTACAACACAAAGAAACTTATTATGGGCCATTGTTGCTGAGATTTATATTGGAATCGAGCTTAAATATGGCGTACTACAGACTGTACGACTTTATTGACTATTCACTGAAAATAGATTAATAAACTAACTTTAAATATGTATATCGTCGTTTGAGATTTTTTTCGAATATCTTATGCTATGAAATTGTTAGTTATTTGCTCCACATTTTTTCTGCATTATTTTTGCATGATTTTTATTCATTTCTACATTCAATTCTCCGAAACTGGGGGCTTTTTCGCAGATTATTTTATGGTTCCTACCTTCCATCATCGATCATTTCTTTAATGTCAATAATATTATTGTGTGTGTTGTGTCTTTAATATTTAAATTTAATCGGTAGCTTTCGTAAAAGTACACAACTAATGCTTTTGCTGTAGTAAATTTCTGGGTAATGTTCTTCATTAAAAAAGGAAAGAAAGTAGGAAGAACCGCACTATTAAAGCAACCACAGGTTAAATAATAATTACTAACATGTGATAGAGTGATGTGCGGCGCTTGTCAAGGAAAGGCAAACATCACCATACCTATTGTTGCCGCCATAGAGACACTGTCCTAGAATCTATACTTGTTATCGTCGGCACTTGGTAGAGTTTCATTGTTTATTGTATAGTGCAAATGTACAAGTGTTTACCTCAAAAAAGTGTGTAGCTGGTAGTCATGCACCAATGCAAAACAACCCGGCCACAGGATAACATCTATGGTATATATGTATAGATCAAGTTGAAATAAAAAAACATGACTTTTATACTATGTTATTTTAACGTGAGGGTATGGATTTTGTAACATGTGAAATATATGATTATGATTATTATTATTATACCCACAATTCAATTTTAAATAAATCTGAACTTCGATTTTGCAGTTCACTCCCAGGTTGGGCAACTCAAAATGCATTTTTTTAAATTTTGCAATGTCAACAATTCCGTTTTGTTACAATTCCGGAAACACTGTTAATTATTGTCATGATGATGTACGTTTGGCACAGGCTTAGCCACTACTTAACGATACAATTTGAGGACGATATTCTTATTGAAATTTGATATTAGATGATAGTTGAAATGGCTTACATCCTCTTTGATGAATCTTTACAAAGAAATTGACTCCGCAATGTTTGCGTTTAAGTGGTTAAACATGACGTTTCCATTATTTAGGCTCAACATAGTATGCTCAACGTTGTTACAACGGGTGTGTCAATAGTTAAATCTAAAACGTAGTGATTATATTCTCTTTGGTTAAATCAATAATGAAAAAGATCGTTTACTCTTTTTCTGGCTTAAATATGCTTTTGACGTTGCTTTAAAAGTGGATGGAAATTCAGAAAACGAATGATAAAATCTATCTATGATTAAAGTTATTATCTTAGGTGGTGTTTTTATCTTATTATTGTTAACTATAACAAAACTTCAGTTATTATAACCCTGATGATGCTTAAATAGTGGATGCCGGTTGGCTGAAATATAGCCATAAAAATATATTGCGGAAAGTACAAGTGAAGTTAATAGTTTCTAACCACTCGTATTATCTCCATCAAAATTCAAATAGGCTACTGGATAGCTAAAGCATCAAAAAGATCATTTCAATAAGTGAAGGCTGTGATTCTTGATATTTTGCATAAAATTTTATCTGCCATATAAACGTCTTTACAACAATCGTCCATTATCAAGTACAAACAATTTTAAAGGTTCTGTAGTCAAATGGCGTATAAGGAATATTTAGTCTGTCTGTTTATCCGTTCGTTAGTCACATTCATTTTATTCCCAAACTACTACTACTACATAGTTGAAATTTGGTAAGTTAATGTATTCTTTGAATCGTTTTAAGGTTTTAATACTTATATAAGTGAGTGAGTGAGTATCTATTTTCATTTAGTAAGATGAATGTAAATGTAATAAATGTCGGACGTTTGTAGTAAGCCTATAAAATAAGTTTGCAATCGTCGGACAGTGCATCGTGATCGGGCCTCGCTCGCACAATGTTTAGCTCCAGTGGACTTGTTGATCTGGATCCAACATAACTGGACTCATGACTTATTCATTACTATTACCCATTTCACTGAAGTAGAGTTTATGGTGAAGGGACTTGACAACCCTATCGTCAGCAGGTAATACATTTAAGCAATTTAAATTTGGTTCATACTTCATACTAGGTTATTTCACTAGCGCATTCAATCAGTCTTAGTGCTCGAGTCCTAAAATGTGTATCTCGAATTCGTACCATCTAGGGAATGTTATCTTGGACAAAAATTAACTACTAAAAATCTTGGCGATTTTTTTCTGAATCAAGATTGGTCAGTTTGAGATTTTGTTAAGATTCGGGTCGAGATTTTGTTCGCATCAAGATTTTCGAGACTTTCAGATTGGGCGAGGAGAAAGAGGGCAATACCTTTTGGACTGTTTTGTCAAGATCGCGAACAGGATAATGAATTTCAAGATTGATGGCTTTCAAGACTGAATCTGGGAAAATCACTCAGGATATTGGTGCAATTTAGATCTTGCAGATCAAGATTGCATTCCCTAGTACCATCATCTTCAGGAGGGTGATTATGTATCTCAGTTGCCAACTCAAACGGCAAAAGTGTACATCAAAAGACGTCATTTCTGTTTGCTATCTCTACTGTATTTCTGGTGGTCACTGGAGGTAGCAAATATAAAACATGTCATTTGACAGCTATTTGATGTACACTTTTCTATTTTGAGTGGGCAACTGAGTTACATAATCAGCCATCAGTTAGTGTTTTCAGTCAGTAAACTTCAGTGCTTGTGTTTGACGCGTTACTACTTGGAAGTTAGTGTAATAAACACAATTTCCACAGTGTGGATGGTATAATGCAACAATGTAACCGATCTATGCATTTTAAATTGGTAAAAGTACAAGCACAGACGTATTTTGCCAGCGGCGGCAGGTGGGAGAACGGTAATCTAGCTGTCCGCACGCTCGCACTGCTTTGATTTGTCTCGGGGGTAACTCTTTTTATGGTGCCGGCGTATTTGTTATCTGTGGCATAAACCCAGTAAATGTACAGCCTGACCTTTTAAGTTTGACACTTCTGGCAATGTAGATTCATTGCTATAGCCTATGATCATTGATCATGTTTTGTTTTTATTATTGTAAACTACGTTATTATAAGTGCATTTATGTGGTCCAAATATGGATTATGCGAGGCAAACGTGTAGATATTTTCAAGGCCTGGTGTTTGAATAGGATGTATCGCATCTCATTTAATGTAAAACTAACCAACGTAGGTATTAATAACTACACAAAAAACAGCTTTATATAAACTCAAAGTGAAATTCAAGCTGTTTTTTATAGGAGGCATATGCCTTGTCCTTGATAATTTTGGAGACATGGCGTAGAGAAATTGAGACTACCTTTAAAATTTTGTGGTCACCTAAAAAGTAAATAAATGCGACACGCAGTGAGAAAATACATAAAAATATAGGTACACTTACACCAGTGGTCTATAATCCCATACCTAAGTGATACCATAAGTGACGTTGATTTCTTAACACAAAGAAAGCCGTGTGCTAAACAATTGTGAAATTAAATATTTCTTTTGAACAGTTATAATTTATAAATTTTAATAAATCTGTGGAAGTGTCAATTCTGTACATATAAAATATTGAAAAAATGAATAGCAGGGGGTGTTGCTGGATCGATACCAAATCCAAATATGTGATTTAAAAATTTTTGTCTGTCTGTCTGTATGTTCAGGCATCACGTGAAAACTAACGGTTCGATTTCGATAAAACGATAATTATACCAATGGGATACTTTTTATCCTGGAAAAAAATCGAATAAAAAAAATCTTAATTTTTCAGTTTTATCACATGAAGACCGACATCCGTGCGGACGGAGTCGCGGGCTGCAGCTAGTGACATAATTAGGTTAATGTAAGATGCGCCAAAACACGCCGTATGAAATATTTCCTTTATCCAAAAAGGTCAAAACAAATAGATATCAAGGGGGAAACGCCTCAGGGAAATCATGAGGCGAGTTGCCGACAAGTCGTTACTACTTTTATTGTATATTCCCGCCATTTATAATCTGTATCAATATCTACGTGCTCTGTTTTGAAATGGTGCGTAATTCGAATTTACACCCGCCTTAGTGATATTTGAATTAAGTATTTTATTTCAAAGCTTGTCTTGTAAGACTTGGAAGTGCGAAAATGATACATTCCAAATGGTATGAAATACACGACGCCTATTAGACATCGACATTGTTCAAAATGCGTTGCCAACATAAGGCTGCATAAATATATTGCTGGTTCCACTTTCTAAACTATTATGATTGCGAGCACCGAGGTTATGGTTTTCTAATGGCAAGACGGCGAAAAAGCACGTGTTTCCCCTAATGGCAAGAGATAACCGTAGCCAATAGACACCACATATGTTGTAGGTGCGTTGCTATCCTATGGCTGGAGTGTTAGGATTAAAGTCTTCTGGATACTCTACCATCCGGACCAGAACATGATACTGTGGTTATGGTAGCAGGAATAAGTAAGGCGGTGGATCTCAACCACATCAAGTTGCTGCACAGCGTTTTACCACCAATGGTCTTAGTATCCTATAGATGTTCACAGAGGATGCAAGGATGAAGTGTTTATTAGTTTGTAAGTCCATTGATCGTTACAAATAAATGACTGACCAATAATTAATTAAATTAACGTAACATCGCCGGTATTTTTTATTGACAACAATGTGACGATACCATCGCCCACGGTGTTGAAACGGTTTGACAAAATTGTTTCACCGCTTTACCTATTGCTGTCATTGTCAGTCATGTCATGTCAATGCTCGCTTCTGTCGTATTCCGCTCTAATTATGTGGCCAATAAAGTTGCTTGAGATTCCAGCCTGAGGTTAGTAAACGCAACTAAAATACCTACTTTAGATATGTTTAAGCGGTGCGTTTTTTACCTTTATGTACTATCGGCACGCTAGGACGGCCGGTTTGACACGTAGTAACAAGATTGACAATTAATTTTTGAAAGATATTTATAAGGTTTTGTATTAATGTAAATATTTACTTAAGCAATGCAAACGTCAAACCCGCCATCTTAGCGTGCCGCTAGTACTTATAAAAAAAACAAGACTTGTAATAACAATAACTTTAAAAAGATTGCAATAATTTAAAAGGAAACAAAGTTATCCGTATATTGATGTACTTTTTATTTTAAATAAATATAACCAATAACATTTATTACATCACAGGAGCAGGGTATCATAAAAACACAATTCAAATTCATTGCGAATACACTACAAACGTCATTCAGCGGCGAGACCATAGACAATGTTTTTTAAGCAAAAGAACCAGTCTGGACTGCCAAGACGTTCATACCTCACATGCCTTATATTCAATTGACATTCCTTATCAATAATTATAGCCTAAAAATATTTAACTGCACTTAAAAAGTACAATTACAATGAAATGTGACTTATATAAAACGCAGAAGCAATAACATACGCCTAAATTGTGCGTCTTTAACATACTGGCTGAAAGAAATTATAATTATGATGAATAATCATGACTGGATTGCATTTTGAAATCAAGATATGTTTAAGAAAGTAGGCCATTTTATCCAACATTTACACATGTTGATTTATTTTTCTTATATATTTAGAAATTATAAAATTTTTGTCAAGTGTTGCTAGCTTCATGTTTAGATTGTTGAAAGACCCGTAAACGAGTCATAAAACAAACGACTGAAAATCTTACAATCTTATAGTTCAAGAATACTTTTACAAGTAATAATATTGTATTCTTTAGTATGTAGGTATGTGATGTAACACCTTACAAAGTTTCCGGTAATTGTATTGTCGTAGAAAATGTTGACTACATTAAGGTGTGAAAGTAATGCTGCTTGGTTTTACAAAATTTGTAAATGTTTTATGTTTAGTGTCAAGTATTTTTGAGTTACTAGTCACCTGAGTCCTTACCATGAGTTTACGACTTATCAAGTTTACTATAATCGCTACCATCTGAGTAAATTATTTGTATGAAAACTTTAACAGCGCCTCTGTTGGTTATTAGGAGAAACTCCTTTTTAGACCAAAAATGTCATAGATTTCGACACATACCTTACCGAAAGTAATCTATACCAACTCATGGTAAAGGCTCCGATGCAAAACTCGTACCTACGTAATTGGTGGTAAATATTTAAAACACAAAGTTTTTTTGTATGCCAATTTGTTTAATTATTAGTACTCAGCCTGGGACTGACTTTTGTGTTGAAAATGTTTTAAGACTTTAAGTCATATTTTGTTCAATTTTAAAGTATGAAAGTAAATAAAATGAAGTGGATTCTAAATTTTTTTCCATTTTTCAGAACCTTCTAGATCAAGACTGTAAGTTTTCCCAAAAATAACTTAATTACACTTTTGTATAAAAGGCGGGTAATTTATTTGTGTATCAGCAACACCTTTTACAAAAGCGCTAATGTATATTGGTTGGCCTGAAGTTCGTGCAAGACTTAGCATTATGTAATAGTTTTCTATTCAAGAGTACATGCTGTTAATTTCAATACTAACTTCAAACTGATGCATACAGGTCGGTTATGTTTTTTAAAGGAAAAAGTCAAATATGTCGCAATCCAGCTTTATAACAGACGCACATATATGTTATTATTTAGTTAGTAATTTATGAGTAACAAAGATTTACCAATTATCTTCCCGCCGTACCACTGTAAAATTTAATTTAAACTCTAGTACCTTAAGAATCTACCCGGGTACCTGGTACCGGTACCGAGTTAGGTCAAGAAATGTTTTAGCCTTTCTATTATCAATTTTTTTTATGAATGAGAAACAATAAAATAGGCTTTAACACAAATTGCTTATTTTATCAAACGTTTAAGTGATATTTGACAAAAGAAAATAATTTGATATATTTAAAAATAACTTATAGTTTTAAATATACATACTTGCACTCCGTTAACTCTTTTTCTATTGATATATCGTATCGTGCAAATATAAGAGGATCGTTTATAAATTATGTAACACATAGTACCTACGCTTTAAAGAATCAAGGTGTACCAATTTCCGAGAAAAAAAACTTTCAACTCTTTTGTAACTTAAAAAGTATGTTCTCAAAATAATGTATTCGACTGATCTTGTGAAAAAAACTCGCTCAAAAATAATCTGTGAAAAACCTGCGTTTTTTCTTTTTTTATGAGGCATTTAGTGGCTGCGAGCCGTTGAACGGTTAATAATATGTGTATTTGCCATAGATATGATATGATATTGTATTATCATATTTATGGTTTTTGCTGTGTTGTTATTGGATGGAAATGAGTTTTTTGTTAGTTAAGTTAAGTCGTTCGCTTGATATTTTTCAAAATTAAGATTTAGACCAATCAAGTTCCTTGCTTCGGTAGGCCCCTTAAGAAGGACGGTGACTGTCACCCAATAAAAACTAAAAAAACATTTTATTGACCATTTCAAAATTACCGTTTTCTTAATTTAAAAAAAGTACGAGTAGGTATCTTGAAACCTGATTTTTTATTTTAGTAAACGTGACAATAAATTTAATCAAAATTACAAATGTAGGCACTAACCTAGATAAAGTACATGTACCTACTAATGTTTTTTTGTGCGTGTTTGTTAAGTCGCTTTCCGTGTCGGTCTTCGAACGTAGTTAAGTAATTGTATAATTATTTTTATTAAATGTGTAAATTGTATCCACAAATAAGTAATTAGGTACATGTTGTAAACCTTTGTTAAGTTGGTTATATTTTTATCTCGCGTAGAAAGACAGAAATAGAATTTATATGGTTGTTCATTTTGGCGCAATCTCATTTATTGAGATAATTCAAAATTCAACAGTGTTGTCTGATAATATTTTATATTTTGTTACATAATTTATAGACAATTCTTTCGGTATCTATACATACATATACGAAATCTAAAGATATGCATAACTAGAAACAGGTTAATAAATTGATCTACAACTAAATACACTTTTTACAATTCGTAATACAATCAAGCAATCTAAGTTACATATGATCTAAGCAATTATATCGTCAACCAATTTAAAAAAATGACAAATCACAAAAAAAATTGCTAAAGAATATTTATTCCCCTTTTTGCACTAACATTATTGCATTGTATTAAAACATTTTTAAGTACGTATGTTGATTTACAATTTGTAGTTATTTCAGGCTTGAATTTATATTTCAAACAAATAAATCTGTAAATTAACATTCTAAAATTTGTAAATTTTTGTCACGGAACTGTTTCTTCATTTAAATATTTCAATTTCAGAGTTAAAAAATATAATGTGCATTTTTAAAAATACATTTTTACAGAAAATAAAAATGTCGCAATTTTTTTATCGCTGCATATTCATGATTAATAAAAGAACAGTGTTTACGCATTCACTCTATTTCTTGTCTGTATGCCTGTTAGTTAACAAAACAAGAAATAATATTTAATTACCTACTTTTTATTGTTTACATATTTTGATGGACATTGAAATACATGGGTAACATAAACTTTAAAATTCTGCGGTCGGATCTTAGTCTATATATCAAATGATGTATGTTTTACCTGAATAGCAACAATAGATTATAGTAAATTGTTCTATCGCGGCCGACATGATTTGTGCTTTGTGCACATAACTGTACTCGAGAGATCGCGTATTATTTTGACAGCTCAATTGTACCTGATTACTTGAGTGTACCCCTTTGTTATTAACAATCACTATTGTATCATTCAATAGAATGAACAGCTTTGTGTATTATTCAAATCAATCATTTGCAAATAGACTTTTGAAAATGAAATTGATACAGTCATACGGATTTGGTTTTACTAACCACTTATTTAGAATTTGCGCTCCAAAGAAAATACAATCACTACGTTTTTCGGGCGCCATTTTGCGGGCAATAACATTTTTTTGAAACGTTTGTTAGGCACTGTTCGTAGTGTACCTACAGCCTATAGGCTAAAGTTGGCTAAAGTAAAATAGTGGCCCTAAACATATTACATTATTTTTAAAAACATTAATTAGATTGTGAATATTGGTATTGTACATTTATTTTGGTATGACATTTAATTTAATGAATGTTGGTTTCACACACATTTCATGCATTTCAAATCTAGATATTATATAAAATATTCATAAGTACTTACTATCAATTCTTTTAAATTGGTAGACAATAATATTTATAATTATTTGTAATAAAGCTAGTAATACTGTACATGCCTTTCGGCGAGTAGGTTTTGCAAGTTGTGTTCAGTTTTTTATTTTTGAAATCACTTTGGCAAGATGTTCGAAAAATCAAGCAAAAGTGAAATTAGTTTTTTCACGAAATGAAATTCACGAATTGTAATTCTAGAAAATTTAAAAATTACAAAATTTTATAATACTTTGAAAGTTACAAAAATTCTTTTAACTGCGGAATTCTTATTGTTAATTCAAGTCTACTTATTAGACCATAAACAAACAACAATAGATAAAACTCATCCTTTTTACTGCACCTACATTAAAAATTGTCCATTAAAAATACTAAAATGAAGGCTAAGGAAACTATAGCTGTACATAAAAAACGTCAAAATCTTAACGATTAGTTCCTTACTAAATGAGGTACATTAAAATATTATGACTATGCTTCATGGAAATGAGTTATCTTTATCGGACCTATAACTATATTGTACACTAATTAAAAATGTAAAGTATATCAAATGTCAAATGTACCGCATGATACTTTATTTTATTAGAGGAATATACATTTTTCTAACTTTCATTTGAAGAGATATTTTGTGTTCATTAAAACGCAAGTAATTAATTATATCTGATGAAAGTTTCGAATAAAATATTCCCGGGTATTAAAGATGGAAGCTCTTCTGGCACGTGAGTTATAAGGATCTTATATCCCAGTTGTCAAATTAGTCAATAATATGTTTCTCGAGGTGACTGTTATACAAAAGTTTGTAAAAAGCACATAGATAAATAAAATAGTTTTGCTATAAAAATGTGGGAATTGCAATTCTGCAGCATGGCCAAAAGGTGTCCAAAAGTGCCAAAAGGCCTGTCCCAGAAAGGGACAAACTAACTAAAAAAAATATATGATTCTGCATTCATTGTAAGTCGCAGCAAATTTGACATTTGATATAGATGTGTATGATAAAACAGTGTTAACATTCGCACTTTTATTATAAATTAACAATTATTCAAAAATGCATCGCCATGGAACGAGACTAAATCTAGCATCTAATAATATATATTTAAATAAATAATAAACTAAAATCATATTGAACGCTGCTGACCACAGATTTAGTGATGTTTTTTACTAGAGTTACCACCAACTCTGTCATTAGCTGCGAATAAACGAAAAACAAGAGTGGGTTCACTTTTAAAATTTTTGGTTTAAGAAAAACGAACTTAAAAAGCCTAAAACACAAAGCATTTGGCCGTATACAAAAAGTTTCTATTTAAATGTATAAAATATTCACATTGATTATATATTTATATTTGAGACTAGTTCAATCTATTTAAATGGCAGTATCGCAACTATTAAAATTTGTAGACGGAATTACAAAACACTTTTTTTAGATAGGCCACGCTTTTCGTAGGCTGTTTCTCACGATTCTCATGCGTTGTTTTTCAAGATGGCGGCAGCTAATGACAGTTGATTGCGCGCCGCTGCAGGCGACGAATGCGCCTATGCCAATCGTCCTTCCACTCCAGCAATAAAGTTCTCTCTCCAATTGTTAGCCCTGGTAGACCTGATGAAGCTCCTTCTTTTTCCACCCCTAAGATTAGGTACGACCTGCACAAAAGCGATTACTTCAGTATCATGCCCTGCAGGGTAAAAGTCCCGTAAAATAAATATTAGTAAAAAAGATACCCAGTAGTAATATACATAGAGTTCGAGTAAATATGTAGCATTTTTCTTTTATTTTAAAATAACGTGATCATTTTATTGATTAAAAGCGGCACGTCTAGGCTACTACAAAGTTTTTTGTCGATTAGCAAATTAAATAAACGTCTGTATAAAATATGTTAATAGATATATTTATTTAATTCGGTATATTAGAACGGCAAATGTTATGCACTGCAAATGAAAACGTCTCATACTACAACAGAAGTAAGGAGAGATCCTACAAATTTTTGCGCTATTCAAAAAAACGAGACATTTTTACATCCCAGGGTTATCTTTCGAGACATCGCGACAGACAACTGGAAAACGGGATAGTCCGTTTCAAAACGAAATGTCTGGTCACTTACTGCCAAGAGCCCCTTTATCTCGCTAATATATTTTATGAGAAATACTCATGTCTTTTTAGGATTTCACACTTTTTTGTATTTCAAAACGTTGTCACAAAAAAGTGTATTAGTTATGTACTTTATTGTCAAAAAGACTTGATGGCTTATTCTGCATTATCTTTGACGTAGGTATCCAGTATTGTTAAAATAAAAATCATGTAATTATAATACGACTCATGACATTTCCTTTACAAATACTTAGATCTTAATATCGTTCGATAATTTTAAAATTATTAAATGATATTATTTAACAGCTGCGTTCGCAAATACATTTCTTAAACTTCTAAATCTATTAGGTTTTAAACTGTATTTAACTTACTTATTAATCTTGATTTTGGGACACTTGCAGGCGAGGTCTACGGCGCGCACGTAGAGCGGCGTCTGTCCGCGGCGCAGGCGGCTCCGCGGCCCGCGCTTGTACACGGCCTGCACGCTCAGCGACAGACGCACCCATGCGGGCCCGCCCGCCGCCTCGCGACCCACCACTCGACCCATTATGACTGGGGACAACGCATTCCATTATTAAATTACTAAAAGACAAAAATTTAAACATAGTCAACAAATCGATGGGAAACCCCAAATGATATTAGGACATGATCACTTTATTGAGCATATAGATGAGGATAGCACATATTGTGATGTGTGATGGCACATGCTCGTTTAAATAGTCAAATATCCAACTAGGGTTGTAGGTAATACAAATTACATTCTTTTATGCCAATCATGAAGAATATTTTTTTTTTTTTAACCAATGAAGGACACACCGCAATCATGATGATGTCAGTATAATTTTTTTTTATGTTAAAGGAAGGCAAACAAGCAAGCGTATTTCCTGTTGGTAAGAAATTCACGCCGCCTAGAGACACCAAAGATGTTAATGATGCGTTGTCAACCTGAGGTCAGGATGTTAGGCCTCGAGCAAAAGTAAGTTTACCGGCTACCTTACCCTCCGGACCAAAACACGTCATGACGTTATGGCGGCAGGAATAGGTAAGGCGGTGGTACCAATCCGGGCGAGTCGCTGCGAAACTCTATCACCTAGTCAACAATGTTGATCGCGGTGTAAATGACAGATAGTGGTCGCCTTAAAGGAAAAAAACTTACTTTTTAAAGGAGCTTGGAACAAATGCGGGGAAATCAGTGTTACCCAATAGAACTAGAATTGATTAGACTAGAAATTGTAGATGAGGAACGGTTCTGCTACCTGTAGAGCAGGCATTGGCACTTTGATAGACTTACCGTAGTCGCGGCTGCAGAACTTGTTGAGACTTAGCGTGCGAGCGCCGGCGCGACACCGACCGCATTGATCCGCTGCTGTCACAAAAAAATCATGTCAAAATTTATACGGCATGAGATAGCAACTGGTTGATTACTACAATTGCTATCTCATGCCGTAAATAAAGCTGTACACCTTTGATGTATTCATGGGTTATTTATAGCCAAATGTGGATTATACCTACGTTTTTATTTTTTTATACGTATTATTTAAAGAGTTGCTTGTGAATATTATAAATCAGCGGTCGGAAATCTTTTGGCTGGCAAAGGCCACAAGGCGACAAAATAAACTGAAGGTGGGAAACACTTGTAACGTTTACCCTAGAAGCCAAATATACCTACGTATAATTGGTCATGTTCCATAGGAAAAATGAAAATGGGCGGAGAGAATCGCGTTCTTAAGGCTGAATCTACACTATGTGCCGTATATTACACAGTCAAGCGCGGAATGTTCATGAGTTTATTTTGATATTTATAACTTAATTTCAAGACATTCACGGGCCGCAAGTAAGACGTCGGAGGGCCGCATGCGGCCCGCGGGCCGCGGGTTGCCAACCACTGCAGTATAAATTATGCATAAGACACAAGTAGCTTCTACATACAGATATTAGTAATGTTGCTTTTCGAGAAGGCAAAATGATGAGCAACGTTAAGAAGAAGCTAACATTAGCGTCTATAAAAATAGTTAATAGAAACCTTATGGTTTAGTATAATTTTACCTACGAACTTTTTATCACTTAACATCGGATGACTTAGGTTTGATCGGATTAGGCTTTTAGTGATAAAAATAAATATCTTAGATCAACTAGGATCCATTTTAAAATAAGTGCTAGGCAGTGCTAATGTTTTTGATTCGTTTGAGTCGACTGAAATATTAGTGTATGACAAAATTTCAGTCTAAATCTATATATGTAATTTCAGACTGTGTTTAGTATCGGCGAAGGGTGCAGGTTTATTTATTTTATGGGATACACTTCGAATATGTACTCAGAGTATCTATGGCTTACTTCCATTATCCGTATAAAACTTTACTGTGTCTAAATACATCCTTCAAATAATCACCCTCATTTCACATATATAAATATATTTTTTTATGATATTGAAAGGCAAACAAGCAGACAGATTTCCTGATGTTAAAAAATTCACGCCGCTTAGAGATTTTATATGATGTGATATGATTTTATATGATATTTGCCAGGTGTTCCTTTATTATTATATCAAGTATACATACATACATATCTTTTGTTTTGACTCCATTTGGAGTTCTCTAGCTAATTCGATATAGCTAAAATATATCTTATACCTTAAAATTGTTTAAAGCAAGAATGAATAGGCTTCCAAAATCAACTTGCCTTAATCCCACCAGTGCAGGTATCACGGGCAAATAAGGTGGTGAGATTAGGGTTACTACACTGAGCTATCCATTATAAAAATAACTAGTCAAAGTGCAAATCACGTGTCACACATCGCTAGTAGATTGCCTACACGTTTACACATGCGATATGCGATTTTATTTAATTCACATCCGTTATTACAGAACGACTTTCATAATGAGAAAGAATTGCATGTGTAAACGCGCAAAAATATTATGTTTCAAAAAAACCTGTTTATATTGCACAGGTAGGAGGAAACCTTATTAATAAATTATGACAATTCTACGTTGCTTTTAAACTATAATACATTTTAATTATCTAAAATAATACTATTACCTTGAATTCACTTGGAAATGAATGATTTAAATATAGAAAATAATTTATGAATGATGGGTTAGAAATAAGCCTGGAACTAAAGTCATTGAAATGTTAAGGTGCTGATAGACTTGAGCATACACTTGTAACAGAACATCGAGCATTCGCCAAACATTGCTATGAACATTTTCATGAGCCTTCTAGTAACGCTCTAGTCGATGCTCGTTAAAAAATATTCTTCACGGCAACCTTCGATGATTGAATCTTGGCTCGGCAAAAAGCCCGAAGCAATGCTCGCTAGAATGCTCGCTAAATTGTTCTCGTTATTTTTCGCACGAATGCTCATTACAAGTGAATGCTCAAGTCTAACAGCACCTTTAAAATGACAGTCTAACGATGAATAAGATAGCACCAAAAATATAGATAATGGAGGGACTACATTTACATAAAATAATAAAACATGTACCTTCTACGAGTACTTCGTACCACTTTATATTTATAATGAAAATTAATATTAATAAAATCTATGGACGATTTAAATCTTTTTCTAATGTCGCCATGATTTTGTAATGTGATTTCTTGCCTGGGGTTTGAGGCATATTGTGTAAGCCCATTGGTTCCTCCGCATACATTCGGACCGGATCATGGTACTATCTAGGCAAGTGCAATAACCTCTAGTTCCTCTAGGTCTTTTTGTAGAATAGATCATCTGTTTCTACAGATGAACCAGCACGGACAAAAAAAGAATTTTTCTATATTCCACCATGACATTGAAATAGAGTTGTGTTTACTAAATCCATATAAAAGAAAGTCGTATTAATTACAATATTAATAACTAATGAAAGGATGAACTAATTTGACTTAAAATTGACAAGGAGATAGCTTAAAACCAGAAAACGAGCATAGGGTACTTTTTATCCCGTTCTATTGCGATGATACTAGGAAAAACAAGATTTTATTTTTTTTATACAAACTGAACGGGTTGAAAATAGTTCGGCGGAACAATTGGTATTAGATAAAATGTACTTAATAATATACTAATATAATGGAAGCAACTATAATAACGTACGCAAACATGATAAAATAAAAGAAAATAATCAAAAACGTGATATTTGAATTAAAGCAAAAAAAAATTTAATGGTCACTCTGTTATTGCATCCAAATACGGCTTTATCTCAATGTGCATTCTCAATGTGTGGATTTTTTATGGGTAGGCAGGGCGTGTCGTTAAAATTCTACAATGTCGGCGGAATAAAGGGTAGTTTACATCTTCGAACTTGATAATAATAATAATGAATATAGCTTTTTAGTCACTTGCAAAATTGGGTAGGTTTACCAGCTACCCTATCATACAAACAGGAAAGAAATTGATAGTGGCTAAGGCTAAGGCAATAGGAAAAGGTAAAGCAGTATGAAGTCTGAACAATAGTCGAATAAATAAACTAATTTGACTAAATTTTAAAAATGTTATCTAAAACAGAGGAAAGATATTTCAACGTGTATAGTTATTGATTACTGGCTGTGACACATTGGGCTGATAAGAGATAGATTATCGTCGGTATTAAAATTATTTCTTTTCCTAAAACAATATGGAAACTTTTAAAGAATTTCTAGCACATAATTATTTAAGGCTCAGGCTTTTAAGAGATTTTCTTAAATTCAATAAAGCTGCAAGAGTAGGAAAGGAAATAGTAATTAACTCTCCCCCTACCCCTACAGAACTGTATTACTTACTAAGTTCGGCTGGCTGTAGTTACTAGTAAAGCAATCTAATAATTTAAGTTACTAACTGTACTATGGATGGTATTCCATTGGCAGGTGGATGTTTTTACCCCGCAAGTATGTTAAAAGCATGACTGATTTGGAACCAAACCTTCACTTGAGCATCGTAAACTCTAGACCAGTGACTCTTATTAAACATGAAATATTTTTATAGCCCTAACTTCTAGAGTGACTCGGTACTGTCGGTCAACGTACTATACTATACTATAACGTACGTATCGAGTAATAGCAAGTAAGACTCAAATATCGTGAAATAGTCAAAAAACACTTGGAAAAAGTAAGTAGGAGTTGTTTATGTTAAAAATTTTTTCGTTCACGTTGTTCGCCCGACTATATTTTTTTTAAGACTATAACCTATTATCAAAAGCATTGGTCTACATGTCAGCCAGTATTTTTCTACCTACCAACCAATTCTATGTTAGCAAATTTAAATAGACGATATGATTTTTTTACGACTGATTAAAAGTTTCCAGTTTCCGCATTTTAACATTACGTGTTTGTTTATTTATATGTGTGATGTACAAGACAAAATAGGGTCTCTGTTGCCATATTGAATGCAACAATTCTATTTATTTTTTACGTATTTATTTTTTGATATCAAAAGGCAAACAAGCAGACGGAATTCCTCTTGGTAAGAAATTTACGCCGCCCAGAGATGCCAAAGGTAGTAATGGCGCGTTGTCAACCTGAGACCGGGATGTTAGGCCTCGAGCAAAAGTAAGTTTACCGGCTACATTATCCTCCGAACCTGAACCTATTACAGGCAAGCGCTGCCGTTATGGCGGCAGGAATAGGTAAGGCTCTAAATACCTAATAATCTAAAACGTTACGTTACAACTGACGCAGGCGGGTACTCGATAAAAGAGGTTCCCAAAAGTGGCCACCCGAACTATTATTACCGATAAGAATCTTTGTTCACTACTGCCTCAAGCGTTATCATAAACTGTTTCCTGTTGATAGATCGTTTCCTACGTTAAACTTAACGATAGACCGGATTTATCGAACGTTATTGGGCAATATGATTGATTTACGTATAATTAAATAGATTTGGTAATACGAGCAACATATTATCGTGTAACGATAGCTACGAGATCGAAAATTTGGTTTAGATCAATACGTGGAGTTTTTTTGTCGGCTAGGAGAAGTCTCTCAGGTATGGTTTATGGAGACGAGGCCGTCACCATAAACCATAGCTGCCTTATTATTAAACAAAGATTAAAGTGAGAGTAAAGTTATGTTGATAATATAGTCTTTAAATACAGTTTAATAAAGACTATAGTCTTGTTATTATTACTATTATAAAATGTTTAAACCTTAGAGTACTTGGAGTACATGTTTATCAATATCTGTTTCTTTAGCCGGATTTTCTCAGTGTGAGACCACGTTTACTGAAGTTTTGGCGCCATCGTGAATGAAGATGGTCGTAATATTTTCATTATTATTGAACTTCGTGTTTATACTGATAGAAATTGGTTAATTTATGTGGAAATTAGATTAATTTTGTTCAGTGAAATTGAACAAATGAAATAATCATGAAGAAATTAGTGTATCGTGTATTTCCTCGCTGTCGTCAAATCTCACTAGATGAGTTTGAGTAACGAAGCCACCGCTTTACTCAAGACCTTGACCTGAGTAATAACTTTATAAGAATAAACTAACTTGACATTGGCTAAATAAGTTCGTGAAAAACGATCGAAAGCCTTATTTATGAAAGAAGAAAAAGTAGACCATATTTCAGATCCGGTGGTAGTTTTAAACTCATTTCGACATATTATACCACTCAGCCAAGCCTACGTAAAGTATTCTGCGGCCGCTGTCAAATCTTCAGGTGTTACACGAGTTGCAATTCTTTTTGAGAAAATAGTATTACGTACCTAATAAGTTGCTAATGTGGATCTTGGTCACGAAATCTCCTTAGCTAATAAAACATCGTGTTTTAGTAGACATTAAAAATATCAAATGGTTTTCTTACACGTAGCAAATACTTAATATTGTAACGTTACTCAGTATAATTTAATGTCTTTGTATGCGCGGGGCAAGGACACTTTTATCCTGACACCATAGAGGCTATAGGTGCGTGACTATCATTCTGTTGGTCTTTTTTCCCTACCCTGTGGACTAAAATATGAGGAGTCATTTTATTTGAAATTTTCCATCGTCGGCACTTGGTAAAACTTCCAAATATTCATATTTTTAAAGAAAGAAACACTTGTGCTGTTTTACTTATCACTTATAATTTATTACTTTGTAATTAATAGCCTACCGGTTTCGCTTATACAGCATCATCAGGGCTAAAACTTAAATGTACTTGCTTAAATGTGCTAAAACTTGTATGTAGTTTAATTAAGTTTTAGCCCTGATGATGCTGTATAAGCGAGACCGGTAGGCTATTAATTACAAAGTAATAAATTATAAGTGATAAGTAAAACAGTACAAGTGTTTCTTTCTTTAAAAATAGGAGTCATTTTGGCTACAGGAATAGGTAAAGCACAGTACTCTACCGCCGCGGCCGGGGCCTTGTTGGTAATGTTTAACCTGAGCTCGCGTTCTATGTGTTGCCTAACGAGATGGTCTAATCTACTCATCGAATCCGGACCAATACCACGTCGTCTGAGTACACAAAAATATGAATGATTAAATATAACCAACAATTACTACTCGGAAATTTGGAAATTTATGTCCCGCTCTTTCATTATAAACCCCCTTCAGGTCTCGGAGGCCACCAAATTCGTGACAGAAAATCTACCAGTGAAGAGTAGGGTAGTATAAGAAGAACCTCTTACAAATAAATTAGTACTCGAAGTTATAAACAGTACTTCTTTCTTTTAACCCTTGCCTTGTACCACAACAAAAGTATTATCGGTTTGTTGAGCGATAATTGCACTCCTACACCACAAAGTCCTATAGGTATCTAAGTATCCGAACCTATAGTTATCCGAACGAAATGAACCCGAATCCTATATTCTGAATTTATTTTCATAGCCGCACATCTGAATTTCTACTAAGACGTGGTACCTATCAAACTATGTGATGGACAGTCCATAATAAAGCATGACAAAGTGCTGTACAGCATCCTTATCAGAATGGTACTATCCTCTTATCCATTCCTGCTACCATAGTTTGGTGCTCGCCTTTGCTCTGTTCCGAACTGAATAGCAGGATAGCCGGTAGACTTGCACACAGGACCCAAGTTTCCTAGAGCGCAGTTAAAGTCAAATGTTTTTTCAATTACAGTTGGTATTTAAGACCTATTTCATGCTCCTCTGCACGAGTTTCAATATTATGCGTGATGATTTGTCTTGTATTATTGTGATAGTCATGCCGTGTTTGGATGCTACCATGCAGTGTGATGAGATGAACAGTGCAATGAAATTCCACTTACTACTTACCGCGCCCCGGCTCAGCGTCCACCGCTTCCATGGCTTGTACAGCGGTCACCACTCGGGGGATACCTGCAACACCATCATACACATTAAAGATCCTAAGTTTTTTTTTATGTCATTGGAAGGCAAACAAGCAGACGGATTTCCTGATGGTAAGAAATTCCCGTCGCCTAGAGACACCAAAGGTGGTAATGGTGCGTTGCCAACCAGAGGCCGGGATGTTAGGCCTTGAGCAAAAGTAAGTTTACCGGCTATCTCACCCTCCGAACCGGAACACGTCATGACGTTATGGCGGCAAGAATAGGTGAGACGGTGGTACCAATCCGGGTGATTCGCTGCGAAACTCTACCACCTAGTCAGATGTCACGGTGTTAGTGACGGCAAGCCTATGCTCGCCTTTTACGAGCTGCCTGGCACAGGAAGGCAGATGGTCTATTCTACATAGGAGCCCGGACCAACACGGGACACATCAATATATATTTAAATGATCATAAAATTTAAAAAAATTGGTTGCGCCCCTGCCTACCGCTTCGGGGATATGGGCGTGAAATTTTTTTTAACAAAAATGTTCAATAACCCCCGACATAACATATCCGTAATGTAGCTAAAGTCACGTCAGCTTCCTGCCCTCCTTTGGGAGTTATGATGCCACAGATGTGAGTGAGTGAGAGAAAGAGGTAAAGAGAGAGAAACACTTCAAACCCAAAACAACTTTTTCCATCAGGGTCTTTTTGTGCAAATAGCAATCAGTAGATGGATTCATTTTTTTAGCCTTACACTTGGCTATAATTGTTTTTTTTTTATAGCATTGGAAGGCAAACAAGCAGACGGATTTCCTGATGGTAAGAAATTCCCGCCGCCTAGAGACACCTAAGGTGGTAATGGTGCGTTGCCAACCAGAGGCCGGGATGCTAGGCCTCAAGCAAAAGTAAGTTAACCGGCTACCTTACCCTCCGAACCGGTACACGTCATGACGTTATGGCGGCAGGAATAGGTAAGGCGGTGGTACCAATCCGGGTGAGTCGCTGCGACACTCTACCACCTAGTCAGACGTCACGGTGCTAGTGACGGCAAGCCTATGCTCGCCTTTTACGAGCTGCCTGGCAAAGGAAGGCAGAAGGTCTATTCTACAAAGGAGCCCGGACCAACACGGGGAAACTGTACTGTACTGGGGTCATTAGACTTCAAAATAAAGTCTCTTCACCATGATTAGACAAGACAGAAAAAGTATCTTCACACCCATATCCCTGAAGAAATTAACAGATGCACAACCACAGTAAACACGACGGTAGTCCTAAGTCCCACAATGTAATAGGAGGCAAGCCTATCGCCAACCGGGCACATATCCGATCCCGGGCAACGTTATCTTTAATAGAATATTGAAAATACAAATTCTCTAATTTTTAAGTTACCCAAACCGGGGATGAAAGCCGGGTCCTCAAGAAGTCAAGTCCGACAACCGCTAGACCATAGAGGCGATTATATTGTGAACATACTGTATATGACGTAGCATAGTAGAACTCACGTATACAAGGTGCGATGTGGCTCCTGGACTGCTGGTAGCCTTTAGCGCAGCGGTTGCAGGTGGTGCCCGTCACGCCGTCCTTGCAGGGACACTGGCCACTCGTTTGATTGCAGGTCTTACCACTTGCTCCCACTGGATGGCAGTCGCAGGCTGTAGACAAGGATTAAAGTGTAATTATTAATACTGATAGTCCACAGACATTACAATAAAATATCATTTATATATTCTATTAACCGGCCGGCCGGGAAAAAAATTAACACAATATTATTTTTCCTAGTTTTCTCGAAATCAAACGATGTAAAAATCCATATAAACGTCAAACGTTATAAAAGCTACCTCTTAATAAATTTTCAGCCAAATCAGTCGTACTTAAATTACAAATAATGTAACTAGTACGACTTCCTCCTACACATACGAGTATAGATGTATATCAAACGCACAAAATGTTAAAGCAGTACGCATTACTAGTATCTTCGGAAATAAGTTTTTGAGAAAGAAATAGGGACCACCCTAATCACCGGAACGACTCCCGAGACGATTCCCTTAAACTGTTTCCTTTATATGGTGTGGAGTGGTCTTTGGTCGAATACTATTACGAATTTACATTACAAGGTCTTTTTGCCGACTTCAATTTACATACAAAATGTACAAAAACAAAAGAAAGTTCCAAGAATAACAAATCTGAAAAAGCAAAGATAACCAACTATACGCTATTAGATGTAAGGCCCAAAGCCCAATCCTATCCTGCTAATAATATAAATGCGAAAGTTTATAAATTTGTTTGTTTGTTTCTTTGTTTGTTAGTTCTTCACGCAAAAACTGCAGAACCAATTTTTAAAAAAAATTGGCACACATATAGAGGGTAACTTGGATTAACATATAGGATAGATTTTATCCCGAAAAAATGTTCCTGTGGGATCATTAACCATGCGTGCAACAGCAAGTCAAATATAATTTTTCTCTATATTTATTATGCCTGTATACAATAAAATGGATTGGAATATCTAATAATTTAAAATGGGCCAACTAGACAACAGTTTTAATGAAATAAACCTGATTCCAGAGCACTGCTCATATTAAAATTTTAAGTACTGTGTTTTTTGTTTGATAACTATGAAACGACAGTTTTTAGACTTTGTCTCATTTTTTATTTTTTAAATTTGAGAGCTCCATATAAGAAGTTTCGAGAGTAAATGTGATCCAATCAGGATTATTTTTATTTTAATTCGAGCACTATTATCTTTTAAATTTATTCTGGTAACTATTTAAAGTATTTATGTGTATTAGTATAGTTGACTAATACCCATAACACAAGCATATAATTTGCTTACTATTGGGTTAGATTCAATTTGTGTCATTTGTCCAGGGATATTTATTATTATATATTTATTACTAAAAATCTTAAAGTTATATTTTTCATTTTAGATTGAGTTCTTTAAAAAAAGAACGAAATTCCTTTTAGAAAGCTAAATCATATATTTATGAGAGCCCTAATACGAAACCAAGGAATTTTGTTAGGGTTAAAGTAAATTGGAAAACGCTGACATCGTAAACCTTAATAAAAAAAGATAGCTGACTCTCAACGTATTAGTTTTCCTATAAATAGGGGTCACTTCAAAAAACCTTTTAGAAAGTTAAATCATATATTTATGGAGACTAGGGGCCGCCCATTGGTCGAAATTCGACCATCATAAATTTTAGTATATTGTTGATAAGAATACCATCTTCATTTCTCAAGACCAACTACTTTGTTTTCAAACTTTTTAGTGCGCCATCTATGAGCTTTTATCGTTATCATCCATATATATTTGTTTGTGTGTGTCAAATGCCTGGTAGTGTGGGTAATGTTTTATTTATTGGTTTAATGTACTTTATAAGCATTATAATTGAAAAATATTAGCGTTCTGCAATTCTCCTATACATAAACTATAAGTGTGTTAAATTTTATGCTCCCGCGTCAGCGCAATTTTCGTAAAAAGGGGTTCAAAGTTTTAGTATCACGTATTAATATATAGGTACCTAAAACGAAACCAAGAATTTTGCTAGTATTACAGTAAATTGAAACGCGCTGACGTCGTAAACCTTAATAAAAAAAGACAGCTGACTCTCAACGAAATAGTTTTCCCATAAAAAGTGACCCCGGAAGGCTGCGAATGGCTCGCGGACCTTTCTATATGGAGTTGGAAACTGTTCCTCCGAGATAGGCGGTTTATAGGACATGTCGAGGGCTGCTTTAATGGCTTTATTGGATATAGGGCGGAATTCTTCGAATGCGAAATTTTTCTTTTTGACATGTTAAGAAATCATCAAGTTGGAAATTTGAAGACTATTCCAGTGACTTAATCTAAAATTTGTTGAATAGTTTCTTAACAAAGCCTATTTTAAGGAAAATACCTATTTTAAGAAAGCCCCAAAAACGATTACCAAAATAAATATATTAACGCCTTAACGGTGATAAAAGCGTGAAGATTTTTTGTATTGTATTTTAATCTTTTATATGGAAAATTTTTGATAAGCTTTCAAATTGCATGGCCCTTACTCTTTACCAGCAATTAAGTAAAAAAATAAATTTCTTAACGCCCATATCCCCGAAGAGGCAGAGGTACAACTAGGACACCTACGACTAGCCAACCAAGCTAAAGCCAAGCAAGCTTATTTTTATTAGATTTATTAATTTTTTTTATTAGATATATTACTTAAATTTTTATTAGAAAATTGGAAATGCACATTTTCTATTTATTTTTTGGTTGACCGGGTTCGAATCCGGGATCTCAAGAAGTCAAGTCCGACACTGAATCATTAACCCTCAGAGTCGATAAATATACACGAGAAAAATATATGATATTTGTCTTTATTTTTTTATATTGTACTCGTTTATTTTTCTCTCAATCTCTCCATATTACTTTTTCTTATTATATAATATTTGAAGCAAAGATGTTTGAAGTCAATAGTATGTAGACTTCAAATCCCAAAAGATTTAGTAGTATAGTTATAAAATAGTTTTTTTTGCAATTCAGACAAACTGTACAGTCATTTAGGATGTTACATATTGTAGAATTAATAATTATTATAATTTCAATATTTTCAAGTCTTTTTATGAGTAGTTTTAACTAACCTTAACACTCTCGTCTATAGTTTTTAAAAACAAAATTATCAATTCAAGATTGACGAAAACGTTTTTTTCAAAATACTTTTTTTAAATAAAAAAATAAGTTTCCGCCATGATTGAAATCGTGATGTTCCTTTCCAAAATATTTTTAAATTAGAAAGTGTCCGTTAGAATGTAATACAGAGATGTACTGTAGGTATAAGTTTTATGCCCGTTGGACTCAGGGTGGATTTGGTTCATGCTTTTTAATTTGCATATTATACGCGGAATTATCAAAATAAAGGCTTATTTTATATCTGTTATAATGGATTTCCGCAAAGTAACGCCTGATTAAATTTTGACTTTGATTTTGGAGTTTTTTTTAAAACAAAATAAATCCCAAAGAATGATAGGGAATAAAAGATTGTATAACGTTTATGACTGATTTGTGAGTTTGTGAGCTGACGAAGTTACCGGCAAACAGCTAATTAGTCATAAGTTGTCATAGGAAATCTTATCAGGGTCTTCGGTAAAGAGGTGGCCTCCTTACTAAAGCTCGTATAGTGAGGTTTGGTGGCAACGAGAAAATACACGATAAACTATTTTTTTACAGGAATACTTCACTTGTGCCTTCAATGACGTTTTTTCTCAATACGGCACCAAAAACTAAAAAAAATGTTGCCTGTTAAATTGCAAATTAATACATGTGAATGCATGTAAATTAATTTCTCAGCATTCTATGTTCTTCGTTTTATTTCTTTACAAGAAAAGAAAGTAAAATAATTCGAAGAACTACAAGCATCATTATGTAACAAACTGCTCGACGTCCTTATTTTCCAAGTCAGAAGAAAGTAAGTCGATCATTTTGTAACAAGGAAACAGTTGGAGTAAATGGCCCCGGGAGTCACTCTTATGGATCTCTTTTCTGAACTTGTTACAAAGGTAATATAACTTTTGTTGTACGGACTCTGCTGTATCTTATTTAAAAACAACAACTTCGCAAAACTTAGCGTAAACGAAACTCTTATTTAGGACCCGCACATTTACATTTAATAAAATTATCTTTTTTATTTTGTTTGCTTATTTTTGCATCGCAAAAAAAGTGTTACTAGATTAGGGCCTTACCAGTTTCATTTCTATATCGCAGTTGCCAACAACAACAATTTTTATCTCGGTTCAGTCTAAAATATTAATTTAGATCTTTAAAAGGGATCTAAATGACTAGGGATAGGGATCTAAGATACTATATGTTAATTTTGGATCCTTATACTTTAATAGGGATCTAAATTACTAGGGATAGGTATCTAAGATACTATTTAAAATGTTAATTTAGATCCCTATACTACAACAGGGATCTAAATTACCATTATAAATAGTATCTTCACGCCCGTATCCCCAAGAGATATAGGGAGAGGTATAACCAGAATACACGACTAGCCGAAGACACGTAGCTCCACACTATGATAGTTGACAATCCTATCATCAGCCGGGCACATTTTCATTTGCCGGGCAACGTTATTTTTTATTAATATTTGATCTACAACTTATCAAAAATAGCGCAGGAGCGAAGTCGTAGTCGTTTAAGAGAGGAAGCCAAAAAAGGGAGTGTGTGCGATTAACACACGATAGAAGTTAATCTTCAGTAAATCGACAAAAGAATGAGATGAATATATATTTGTGTCTCTTACCTGTCGTTTTTTTCGTTGCACCCGTTTTGAAATCACAACGATTCTAAATAAGTTTCACTTATATAAAGTCCTATGGATCTGCTGCTAATATTATGGTAGCTCATTTGGGGATATCAATAGCGAATATTTCGAGGGGCTCAATAATTACTATGCATTTATGTTGGCAAAACATTTTTTTTATTTTATTAATCAGGCTCACCAACAGTTGTTACAATAATCTAATTTTCACATATAAAAAATAACAAATAACCAATTGCACAACTTCTTACAGGTAAACACATAAAAATCGCACTTCTATTTTTTTTCTCTAACAATTAATTATTATTGATAAATTAATATAACTGTACTATATAATAAAGTAAAACATTTGATTAAAACATAATAATAAAATTTACTTAAATAAAACATGCAAAATCATTCACATAATATTTATTCTTAATTCTAACTATTGAATCAGAAAAAACATTAAGTTAAAACAATATTTGTTAACCATTTTACAAATGCGTGGCAAAGGTAAATTAGCGCCAAAAACGGTTCTTGCATGTAATGCTTTCCATTCCTTCATTCTTGTATTTTGATATTTTACTACGAATATCATTGCCTCTTACTATCAGGAGAGCCATGTGCTTGTTTGCTTTCTTCTTCTTTTTTCAGGTTTTGGCTTTCACGTTAATATTTTGCCATTTATTAGTCAAGTAATTTTAAAACTTAATTAATTAATTATAATTAAATGACAAATTTAATTAATTATAATTAAATTAGTCAGGTAATTAGTTAATTAATTATAATTAAATTAGTCATCAGTCATAAGTCATCTGTAACTCATGTCAAGATCTTGGGTAAAGCGGTGGCCTCATTACAAAAGCTTATGTAATGAGATTTGGCGGCAACGATGAAATACACGATACGCTAATTTCTTCATGATTATTTCATTTGTGCACTTTCACTGAACAAAATGTACAAAATGACACCAAAATTGACTTATTTCACTTAATATCAACAAGAAATTCAATAATTATGAAAAAACTTCGATCATCTTTTCTCTCGATGGCGCCAAAAGTCCCCTAGGTACTCTAAAATCGAATCTTTCCAATAATTCATTCATCCATTCATTCTTGTATCTTGATATTTTACGACTTTCACTTGACTTTTATTGTCTCTTACTATCAGGAGAGCCATGTGTTTGTTCGCTGTCTTAAGTCATAAACTTGGCACATTCATAAGTAGGTATAGGCTTTTAGTTTTTTTTCTGTCAGGAATTAGACTCGATTCGTTCAACAGGGAGCGAGAAATGTTGAAATTCCATTTTTGAAATGAAAAAAAAAATAAAGACCGTACCACGACAGCTGCTGCGACGTCGCGCTCTGTAGTTCAAAACAAATATTTTTAAATCAATAAAAAAAAGAAAATATCCTTCTTTTTAACCACCGAAGCAAAAAGATGGGTGTTATAAGTTTAACATGTCTGTCTGTCTGTGGCATCATAACTTCCGAACGGATGCAGTGATTTCAATTTAGTTTTTTTGTATTAAAGGTAACTTATGTCCGAGTGTTCTTAGACATATTTGATGAAAATCGGTTGAGCCGCTTAAAAGTTGTGGGGAGTGAAAGTATGGAGATAACCCGAATATCTGCAAATGTACTCGGATATTTTTTTACTTTTTAAAGGGAAATAAATTTTTTGTGTTGTGTTTTTTTTAAATTTTATTTTATTATATAAAATTTTAAGTAGTAGATACTAAAACGTTGAGACGTATTTTCGTTTGCGATGATGTTATCTTCAGATGTGTTTCATAGAGATAATATTGTTCAGTAATTTATTTTTATACTTATATTACCTATATTTTACAGTAAACACGTTCCAGATGGTTATAGACATTGGTTTGCATCCGTCTAAACCGTACATTAAAGCCAAATTTAATAGTAATCGGAAGATGGAAACAAAGTTTCTTCCAAGGTTAGCTATGTCGGAAGGCATAATTACAAACATCTAGAAATCCTACAAAATGTACTCACGTTTGCAAGCCTTCTTGTGAGTGATAGGTTTGGTCGGATCCCGGTAGTAGCCTTCCCGACAGTAGTGGCAGTGCCTGCCTGCAGTGTAGTGCCTGCACTTGAGACAGACTCCCCCACTGGCTCGCCCAGACAGCTTATACAGCTCCATGTTGAACCTGCAGCGCCGTGCGTGACCGTTGCAGTTGCATTCTGAAAAGATAAAAAGATTTAAAAGTACTGCTATAGCACTAGACTTCATGAGGCCAAGGGTTCGATTCCTGGGTCGGGCAACAAAAAAATATGTGGATTTTCCAATTTTCTAATTAAAAAAATGTTACTCGGAATTGGATTGTGCCCGATTAGTGGTAGGCTTGCGACTTGCCACCTATCACATTGTGGGACTTAATGCTTTCGGCTAGTCGTGGGTGCCCTGTTTGTGCCTACTTCTTCGGGGATATGGGCGAGAAGAAACTTTTTTTTAAATTGTGAAAATGTATTCCAAGAACAAGAAGAGTACTAAATTTAAATGTCTTACATACATATACGGAAACTCATTTATGTTTTTAAGTCACTTCGGAAATCAGCTAGCCAGAGGATTATTAAGATGGTGTATAATGCAATATGCCAATCATTGATAAACTATTGCATTA
>NJDD01000543.1:204714-215484 GCA_002245505.1 Calephelis nemesis
TTGTAACCTTCTAACTCAATGCAGTAACTAAATAGAAGCTATGTAAAACTAACTATGTGATGAGTGAATAAATAAATATTATTATTATTATTATTATATTATTATTATATATACTGTTTGGCGTAGAGATGTAATGAATCCTTATGCAATTTATTTTGCTGTATTATTCTTAGTATTGCACTACTTTGATTAGGTAGTAGAGTCCTAGTTACCATCGTCTTATTTATTCCCGCCTTTACATCAGTGTTTGTCATTATCCTATTCTAGTTTAGAGAGTAGGATAACCGGAAAAATGTTTACAAAGCTGCAATTATATTCATGTAAATTATCCAGATGGTTAGTACTATTTGCTCCATATCTTCCCCATTTTTTTCCAGTCGCGTATCTTGGCGGTACTGCGAGACATAGAGAAAGTGACACATGACCACATTTGCCAACGTCGCAACCGTTTTGCTAATGTGCTAGATTTATATTCTACTATAACTCAAGAGTTCGCGTCTAATTTGTTTTAACTATTTTTTAAAGCAGTTCGTAAAATTCTGCCGGGTCAAGGCACGACGAGGAAGGCTGCTTCGCTAACATGCTAGATGTATATAATACATTAGAGTTTTATTCAAGAGCTGACGGTCGTTTTGTGATATCTAAATTAATTGTCATAATTCACAGAAAAAGAGACTTAAATCCGCATTAGCTACCATCAAAATCTTCAGTGTACAGTATGTTAAAAAAGTTAAATTAAATATTACGTATTTTTTTGAATTTATAAGGAATGTGGAAAAGAATAAAATAAACTATATTTGTTTTGTCAAACACACTTATACTTAAATATATTGAAATGTTTGTATATTTTGTAATAGCTTTAATATGTGTTTTACATACTCCGTATTTGCACTAAGATTTTCAATGATATTTATATATATGTGATAATTGATATTTATTATTAATCAACAATAACTAGAGAGTCATGTATTAATTACGTTTGATCCTTCAAAAGTTGGGATCGACAGATCACGATAAAATTTGGGATATGGATGTCATATTTCGGTGACTCTAGTGGTTTCCGTAAAAAAAAAAATTAAAACTTGGGCGAATTTGATTTTGTAACTTAGTAATATAAATGCAAAAAATTGAATGATGTTCGTAACTGAATCTCTCCAGAACAGTAAAATGAATCTAAGTTAAGTTGTAGTTAGAACGATAGATAGATCAGAAACGTTGCTTCTTTTATTCAGAATGAAGATTCCGTGAGACAGATTTCGATTCTAACGAAGCTGTCAGAAACAGCGTAAATTATAAGGTCCCAATAGTATATAAAACAGACCGGCAGCTCTTGGAGTATCTTTCAAGTTTTACATAAACGATTTGTAAATGTCCAGTGACCCCAGTACGTAGCTTTCACATGCAATTTTCTGTAACGGCTTGCTTATAACATGTACTTCTTGGCATAAGGATCTACTTTAAGAAAGTAGCTAATGTATCCGTTTAGAAAATGGTAAACAAGTATTTTACAGGCAGATTTTTTTAGACATCTTTCAGCCTGAAGGTGTTTTATATTAATAGAAGGCGGAAAACGGATTCCTTGATAGTAAGAAATACGCACTAATTATTGACAGCAAAGATGGTATTGATCAAAGAGTATATAAATTCTACGTCATAAGAGGCGGGACTTCTATAGATACATAGCAAACCCGAATTTGTGTAAAGTTTACTTGAAAATGTATAACCCGTATAATTTGAAAGTAAGTCTAAAGGCATTCAGATATAAGGCAACTAGTGTCATATGATTTGGGCGAATAAAAAAACATGGCAAACTTATTTTTTTCATTTTTTTATATGAAAGTTGCGCCAAACTAGTAATGATAAGTTTCCTCTTTTGCTGGAATGTAGATAACAAGATAATAACGATTTAATACAAAAATGACCAGTGTTAAAAATACATCGATCTTTATAATCAATAATAATCCTAAGATATTTACTTATCCGTACCTACTTGGGATATATATTTTCACAGTTTTAAAGAAAGAAAAATTTCACCTTAGACAGGATTTGAACCTGCACAATGTCATCTCTCGTTAACGATTGCTCTTACCATTTCAGCAATCGAGGATTCAACCCCTCTGGTGAAATTTTTAATTCCTGTCTTGTCGGTTATATTGGTATTTATACTCCATACCTATACAGATATGTGTAATACTATTAAATTAGTGTATCATTGCAGATGAAATTTACATTTTGTAATGGCAATAACTTAAGATTCTCTTAAAATATTTTTACTGTTTTTTTAAAAATCGTAAAAATCGTTAAAAAGAACGCAAAAAAGTAAGTGTATACAATAATACAGACTAAAACTAATACTTAAAATTTAAAACTTCATCTTTCTATGTTGTTTGAAAGGAAGAAGAGAGAAAGACAAATAACGAAAGGAAAAAAGTTTTTTTTTTTGATATTGGAAGGCAAACAAGCAGACGGATTTCCTGATGGTAAGAAATTCACGCCGCCTAGAGACACCAAAGGTGGTAATGGTGCGTTGCCAACCTGGGGCCGGGATGTTAGGCCTCGAGCAAAAGTAAGTTTACCGGCTACCTTACCCTCCGAACCGGAACACGTCATGACGTTATGGCGGCAGGAATAGATAAGGATAAGGATAAGAACACCTAGCCAGAATTCAAGGTGTTAGTGACGGTGAGCCTTTGCTCGCCTTTTACGAGTTGCCTGGCAAGGAAGGCGGATGGTCTATTCTACAAAGGAGCCCGGACCAACACGGGGGGGAAACTATATTATGGAATTCAATATTAAAATCTGAGGAATGCAGAAACAAAAAATCGTAAAGAGAGTGGCTCATTTAGATGTCAAATTAACGATACATTTGGTTTCATTTATTTCTATTGGCTGTTTTTTTACTTTTTCTTTAAGTTTCGGCCTTCACGTTAGTATTTTGCCATTCATCAAGTAGAGATTTGCATCAAGTTTTACATATTTTAATAAATTATAATTAGTCATCAGTCACAAGTCGTCAGTAAATCAAGTCAGGCTCTTGGGTAAAGCGGCGGCTTCATTACTCAAGCTCATGTAAGGAGATTTGGCGGCAACGATGAAATACACGATACGCTAATTTCTTCATGATTATTTCATTTGTGCACTATCACTGAACAAAATTGTACAAAACGCCACCAAAATTGACTAATTTCACTCAATATCAACACGAAATTCAACAATTCTGAAAAAACTTTGACCATCTTTTTTCTCGATGGCGCCGAAACTCCCTATTGACTGTTATTAATTAAATTTTGGGCGTGTGTCAATTCTTCACAAATAGCTGATGCATTTGGGTTAACTCTTTGAACAACATTAACAATATGCGGCGACGATGGGCGCAAATAGATCGTAATTTAGTGCGACACATTACTTATAGCGTAATTTGAAAACGTCATAGGCAAGCGATCCAGAACGGATGTTACATCATGAGTACTTAAAGGGAAATTTCACATCAACTGGATTTAAGATAATTTAAAATCAACTTAGTACTTGGAGAACCAAGTTTTACTTTTAAAGTATTAGAGGGAATTTCAACATTGACTGGGTGTAAGACATTTTAAAATCAACTGAGTACTTTGAAGACTAAGTTTTAATTTTAAAATATTGAAAAATCGATTTTCGATACAAAAATTACTTCGATGCTATCGTTAGAACCATATGTAAAAAACCATTACAAATATAAATTACATACAATTATGCAAGAAGCGCTTTACCTTTTCAATCGTTGTAGCTTTTTGTCTTTTTTCTAAACCTACGCGGTCATATTTTTTTCCATTTGTTAATTATTGGTTGAAGAGTGAGATTAGATTTTTTTGAATGACTAATGTGTTGCCAACCTCGCGGTTTTTATAACTTCACCGGGCTTTAACAGACTAGATGAGAAATTAGGAAAAAGCTGTTAAGTAGGAAATCGGTATAATTGCGAAAACTTGAAAAGTTATTTTTATGAAGGTAAGATAACAATAGCGACAAAAAATGTAGGCAGCTGTTATCTTAGTATTATGAGTGTGACCTCACATCCATCAATTTTGTCGGATACCCTAGTAAGTTATGACGAATTTTAATATTCTGCCTCTTATTATATATATTTATGTAAATAAATTCCTTAGCGGCGCTATACTTTGTAAATAACTTAATAATTTTTTTCATTCATCTGTTTTAGTAATCCAATAGTACTAAAAAGTACTTGGAAATTAAAGTTTAAGAAAACTGCGATGAAAATAAGAAACTTTCAGAAAAAATAATGACAAATTTAACTTTGCCGATTCGATAGAGATCGAGACGCATATTATGTTGTTTAAATTTGCGTCTACTGGCATTTTTTATGACACTCCACTGAAATATCACGCGTTTACGTTTACATTTACGCGTGCAATTATTATAAGAATAAAAACAAGTTAATAAGATCAATAAAAAAGTATCTTCACGCCCATATCCCCGAAGAGGTAGGCAGAGGCACAATCAGGACACCCACAACTAGCCGAAGACACTAAGTCCCACAATGTGATAGGTGGCAAGCCTATCGCCAATCGGGCACATTTCCAATCGGTCGGGATACATTTTTTTTTGTATTAGAAAATTAGAAAAATCCAATTTTCTTTTAGTTGGCCGACCCGGGATTCGAACCCGGGACCTCATGCAGTCAAGTCCAACACCCAGACCGCTAGACCACAGATCAATAAAAAAATATTATTAACTCGTAAATGTACGAAACCTCCGTCTTATGTGAATGCACCCCAGTAATAACTCGTACCAATATAATTTAGTCTAGCTGCGCTTGCGCATCACATAAAACTGTCATCGTGTGATCTGTTACGGTGGGTATTACGGCAGATGGCTAAACCCGAAATATTCTGCTGTCACTGAGGTGGTTTACTATCTCCTTTGTTCTTAAAAGTAGGGTACAGTTATGATAAACCAACGTTATGAATTATGGTTTAGTATTTTAATGCATGTGTGGTCTTTATGTTTATTGAAGTGAAAACGTCTTTAGCGGCTTTGTAAACTCGCGCCAGGTCACGTGACCTGATCGAAAATTCGTAAGACAGCGCAGGGCGCTTGCGCGAAAGTTCGTGTTGTCTTGTTTGTGTGCGATAGCACAATAAATGAATATTGTATGTATTTTACGACATAAATGACAGTACTTTCATACTGATAATTAAAGCAATTCGTGCAAAATTATTCCCTAACCATTCCAAAATATCAAAAATGCAAAACGTTAATATTCAAGTTTTCACTTTTGCCGTCACTCCCGGAGTGCAACCCGTCGTTTTTTAGAATAGAAAAATCAACTACCTGTTAACGAGTATACCTAATACCGCATTGTAATTAATACTACAATACCAGGTTAAATCTTAGAGTAAGTACTTTATTCCCTATTAAGTAATAAGACGGCCAAGATGTTACCGGTTTGGAGCCAAACGTAGATTGGAATGTGAAAACTTTTGGGAAAGTAAGTTTACCGTCCACCACTGCTAAAGTTATAGCAGTAGGGTAGCCGTCTCCTATGAAATTAAATATCCCTCTCGCGTCGAGAGTTTAGCGTATACGGCTCCTCCGACTAACCGCGAGGCTCGGATTTAATTCCCGACGCGGACAGACATTTGCTTTTGTATGACATTGGAAGGTAAACAAGCAGATGGATTTCCTGATGGAAATAAATTCCAGTCGCCTAGAGACACCAAAGGTAATGACGCGTTGCCAATATGTTAGGTCTCGAGCTAAAGTAACTTAGCCGGCTACCTTGTCTTTCAAACCGGAACACGTAAACGGCAAGCACTGACGTTATGGCGTTAGAAATAGTTGAAGCGATAGTACAAATCCGGGGCGAGTCGCTGCGAAATTTTACCACCCAGTAAGATGTCACGGTGTTAGTGACGGTAAGCCTACGATCGCCTTTTACGAGCTGCCTGGAAGACAGATGGTCTATTCTGCAAAGGAGCCCGGAACAATACGGAGAAAACACACACGTAATGATCATTCAGATTTCTGCATTTCTGTGGTGAATTTCTGGGTATTTAATTTATTCCGATATTTAGGTTTATAAATATTTAGGTTTATAACTGATAACCTTCACATAAGTAGTAACTTCACACAAGCATGTAATTTGCTTACTATACGGTTAGATTTAATTTGAAATAGATACATACAGGGATATTTTTAAATTAAGTCGTACCTTATGCACGTTTCTCTTTTTACACTGTGGAACATTTGGAAAGGGTTAAAGAATCACCTCTGTGGTCTTGAGGTTGGCTCCATAAAGTTGTAGCTACAATTCTCGGTTTGGACAATTTAAAATGAGTGTCTTCAATTTTCTATTAAAAACAATATTGCCTGAGATTGGATAAGATTCCGGTTGGCTACCAATTTAACTTATCTTAATGTAGTACTCATAACCTTTGTGCCCTGGTTAGTCCTCCGTCTCCACCGTGTAATACTGACGTTATAGTGGTAGACTAAGGTAAGACGGCTAAAGTATAAGAAGTGTTACCACTTGGAAAAAAAATCATTTAGTTAAAAAAGAACGATTTTAATTCTCTACTTTGGCAGCAAATCTTACTCCATATCCAAAGTGTTAAAACTAATTAAAAAAAGGAAAAAAATATATAACAAAGAATGTTATCCGTCAACCATTGTTTACTTGTTTTAATATTTTTAAAACATACAAACAAGAATGATGAGCCTACGTAACGTAATTTGCAAGATCTCGCAGCAGTTTTCGAAATTGTTTACGAGGGATCATTTTTCTTTCCAAATTGATGGGCAACCTTCTGTTGCAGTTGGCTGTATGATTTATGACCGTCGCCGGTTTTGCTTGCAATGTTACCAACCGTTCTTGTGAAAAATTACATTAAAGTGTTAAGCTATGCCGGGGCAAATAATGTTTCCTTGTCATATTGAATACAGACATTAATAAATTAGTCAGATTAATTTCCTCTGAATAAAAAGTGACTGACTGACCTACAGACACGCAACCGAAATGTGTAGACAGATTTTATTGAAATTTTGTAGAGTCGATATTATAGAGATGTAAGAAGGAAGGATAATTGGAAATTTAGAGAAGCAAAGTATAAAATTTTCCGCGTGTTGGTCCGGGCTCCTTTGCAGAAAAGACCATCTGCCGTCCTGCCAAGCAGCTCGTAAAAGGCGAGCATAGGCTTACAATCACTAACAACGTGACATCTGACTAGGTGGAAAAGTTTCGTAGCGACTCGCCCGGATTGGTACCACCGCCCTACCTATTCCTGCCGCCATGACGTCAGTGCTTGTAGTTGACGTGTTCCGGTTCGGATGATAAGGTAGCTGGTAAACTTACTTGTGATCAAGGCCTAACATCCCGGGCTCAGGTTGGCAACGCACCATTACCACCTTTGCTGTCTATAGGCGGCGTAAATTTCTTACCATCAGAAAATCCGTCTGCTTGTTTGCCTTCCAATATCATAAAAAAAGACGAGATTATAGAAATATATAAGCAGGAAGGATTTTCGGAAATTTAAAGAAGTAAAATAAGTATAACAATAAAACATGGGATGAACGTTTGTATGAAACACTGTACTTTTTCATAGCCTAAAGTGCGAAAGAGGGGTATTAAATTGTACACTTATAATATATTGGATGTTTATCATTTTAATTATGCGTTAGATATTTTTAGATTCACTCTTTAAAGCCCAAACAAGGTAGTAAAGACGAACAAAAAACGTGAAATTATGAAGTTCGTGCATATGCACGTGTAGGTTACTATTATTATGTGTAATTATTAGATTAAATTATACATTTTATTGTTCTACTAGCCGACTCAGCGAACTTCATATCGCTTGACATTAAAAGCTTCTTACCTACAGTAAAAAAATATTTTGTTTTCAAGTCGTTTTTGCCTTTTTTCAATGTTGGAAAAAAAAATGCCAGAAAGTTTTTCTTGAAACTTATGATATAGATAAAAAAGCAATTTCCTTCATGTTTCTTAAATTGGATCAAAGGAAACATAGAGGGGGAATCTATGGTGGCTAATGGACCGCCATGATCACGTGCGCGCCGACGTGACCGGCTGCTTCCTCCGCTTCTTACTCCACAATACTGCGGAAGTACGTGACCATGAATAACAGAAGAAAGTATTAGACCTTGGGATGTTTTCGACTGATCTTTTATACATTAGCTGATTTTTTAAAACTTGTAACACACAGACGTTTTTATGCTTATGACAAACAAAAAAATGAAAAAATACTAGTTGCCAATACACACTAAAGATTGCGCCGTCTCGAGCTTGGGATAGGATTTAAAGCTTCTTGTCTAAACATGACAATAGCTGGAACTAAAGCGGAACATGACAATGGTAAACAGTGACCACCTTGCAGTTTTATTGGCCTTAAATTCACAACTCGATCGCTCGTCTTTAATCCGAGGGTAGGATATAGATACTCCGAAACAGACGTGAAAAAAGTAATTGATGTTTAGAGAAGCTAGACGCAAGGATCACATTTGGCACGCAATACTCTTTGCCAAGTTTGTAAGGAAGTTAGCGTGAAGGTATGTATGCATCTGTGTGTGTAACCTATCTATGTTAAAATCACAATTTGTGATGTTTGTCTATAATCAGCATGTTATAGATATAAGCTGATTTTGGATGAAGTAAAAGCCTAAAATTCAAGCAAAAGTGATCCAAAGTCAAAAAAATTAAATTGCAATGTGTATTTTTATCAAGTTTATAATGTAACTATTACTATTGAAAAAAGACAAGCCCGCTGAGTTTCTTTAGCCGGATCTTCTTAGTGTAGGAAGCGATTACGATTCGGTGGTAGTTTATATAAAGTTAAATAAAAAAAATGTAAAAAACCTCCGACATAAGAACTTAACTTCCCTTTAGAAAGTAAAAAAAATTAGCTTATCTCTCCACTTTCACCCCCCACAACTTTAAAATGGCTCAACCGATTTTTATTAAACATATCAAAGAACACTAAGTGCAAGTGTTCTTTTTTTATATCAGTTACCTTCACTACAAATAAAACTAAATTGAAATCACTGCATACGTTCGGGAGTTGTAATGCCAAAGTCAGACACACACAGACAGACAGACACGTCAAACTTATAACACCCCTCTTTTTGCGTCGGGCGGGGGTTAAAAATGTCGACGCACGTAAGTACCACTTGTATGGTTCACGCGAATAAAGTTTATTCTGGTTCTGATTCTTCATTTTACAAATAAGTGGTTTTTTATAGGAAACGAAGTGCTATCATAAAACGCATGTATTTTGTACTTGTGTTAGTCTTTTTCTTTCTTTCTTTGGGTTTTGACCTTCTAACGTGAACTTCTTGATCTATTTTGCCATTAGTCAAGTAGAAATTTGCATTATATGCAAAATTTTCTATCAATTATAATTAGTCATCAGTCATAAGTCGTCAGTAAGTCATGTCAGGCTCTTAGGTAAATTGGTGTCCTCATTACACAAGCTCATGTAATGAGATTTGGCGGCAAGGATTAAATACACGATACGCTAATTTCTTCATAATTATTTCATTTGTGCACTTTCACTGAATTAAATTGTACAAAATGCCACCACACAATATCAATATAAACACAAAATTCAATAATTGTGAAAAAAACTTCGACCATCTTTTCTCTCGATGTCGCCGAAACTCTTGTGTTCGTCTGATGTCAGGAAGTTTAGTAAATTATAAGTTATAACGCATTAGAGCATATTAGCGACAGACTTATAACCCCATGTGCTGCCATCTCGCACCTCATTCTAAAGGCGTATTCATAATGCCATTAGACAACGTTTAATCTATCTACATGTACTAGCTGACCCAGCAAACTTCGTATCGCTTGACATTAATGCGTCGACAGTAGCGCAGTCTGTCGGATCCGATGTGAAACATTCCAAAATCAACAACGACTTAGTATTAAAAAATTAATTAAAAAAACATTTTCCAGGAGACCAAATTGTGAATCTAAGCCATTCTCGAATCCCTTGAACACGCACAAAAACTTTCATCAACATCGGTCCAGCCGTCTAGAAGGAGTTCAGTGACATACACACTCACAGAAGAGTTATATATATAAAGATATGTAAATGAATCCACATGTAGGATGATCGCATTGATCCAATGGATGGACTAATTTTGTTGATTCTTTTTTGTTGTGTTGGTTATTGTCAGGAGAAGAATCATATAAAGAGAAAAACCGGGAAAATTGCAGCGAAAATGGAAAAACAATGTTTTAATCTATACAAACTGTTAGTGGCTGTTAATATCAAGCGACACGAAGGTCGCCAGCTCAGCTAATTATCGATAATTGAAAATGAATCTGAGAATATTTATACTGGGTGAAATTGGAAATATGCGACCAACGGAAAACGGATGTTTAGTAGGTACTAATTACTATGTCGTTTTAATTATTAATTCATGATTTAATTGGCAACTAAACATATTTTTTCACTTGCTTGTAAAGAAAAAAGCACATCATGCAAAAATGACTTTAAAAATGTTTTGGCTTATGAAAAAAATCTGTATCGGTCAAGCGATCCCAAGCTTAGTAAGCTATACACCAACAACTTATATGGTGTCTTTAGATTAATATCTAACCATCAGGAGTGCCGTCTGGTTGTTCGTAATATTATAATATACGTATAAAAAAACTAGTTGTTTGCCCGCGACTTCGTCTGCGGAGAATAGTAACGATTTTCATTCAAACTTTTATTCCCTATCATAATCATCAGGGATTGAATTTTGAACAAAAAA
>NJDD01000543.1:238020-264312 GCA_002245505.1 Calephelis nemesis
AATATATAATTTTCTTTCTTTTTTTTATCTTGGCCTATAGACAACATAGATGTTACAGGCGTCAACAACTACGTTTTGTATGGTCTATGTGAAGTAAACGATTTTCTTATTTCCAATGTCAGGTCCATTATGCAAGTCTATCTCTTACTCTAGCATCCAGACAGTCATACATACATAACACACATGGTGGCGGGAATAGATAAAGCGGTGGATCTCTACCCAGGAAAGTTGCTGCACAGCACTCTACCTGGTGGTCTTGTTGGCAATGACTTAGGTACATGACTTATGCTCGCCACTACGAGCTGCCAGACAGGAAAGACCAATGGTCTATTACGCACAGACCAACTTGACGAACATGCTGGAAATATGTTTATAAAGGTGCAAAATTGTTTGTATCTTTTCTGCTTGCTAGTTGAGATGTTCGGCACAGTTGATTTGGAATATTTGAAATGTTCGTCTCTGTAGTCAAGTGGTACGGCGTCGGACTTGACTTCTTGAGGTCCGGGTTCGACCCTTGGTCGGAAAACAAAAAAAAATGAAAATGAGTATTTTAAATTTTCTATTAAAAATAACGTCGCCGGGATTGAATTGGAGTGCCCGGTGGGCGATATGCTTGCCACCTAACACATAGTGGGAATTAATATCTTCGTCTAGACGTGGGTGGCTTGATTTTGCTTTTGCATTACTTTTCGGGGTTATGGGCGTGAAGAATATATATTTTACGTGGTAGAAAATGTTGACGTCAGTTCTTGAAAATAAAAAAACAAATAGATTTAAAGTTGTCGGTTGTATGGAGGTTGCTTTTAGTTGCAACTTGCATACAAGTGACTTGCCTAATGCAATCGCGCCTTTATAAAGTTACAAATAAAACTTACTTATATGGATACACAGTTTTTGTCTGTTTTTGTTAAACATTAATGAATATCAAAACAAGTGAATTATTATCAAAACATAAAAATCTAACCTTATAAAAAAACGCTTCTTGTAGGCATTGTGGACGTTGAGTTCTTTTACCTTAACCAACAGCCTTTGTTTCGTAGGTTAAGCGTGATTTACCTGAAAATAAAAACAACATGTATTCGAAATTCTAAAATCTTATGATAGGTTCAGACTTTCTGTGGGTCTTTCTGTGCTACTCAATCATAATCGAATACTTAAGCAAATTTAAAACAAAAAAAAAGGTTTGATCAGATTATAGACCTCTAGACAGATTTTCATCAATCATGTCTAAGAACACTCGCATATAAGTTACCTTTAATTTAAAGAAAACTAAATTGAAATCACTGGATCCATTCGGAAGTTACGATGCCACAGACAAACACGTCTAACTTATCATACCCCTCTTGGGTCGGGGGTTATAAATACATTTTTGGTGGAAAAAAATATAGTGATATTTTGGGACTTCAAGTGAAGTATGTCTCTAATCGATGCTTAAATAAATATCCTTGGACAAGTCACACAAATTGAACCTAACCTCAAAGTAAGCAAATATTATGCTTGTGTTATGGGTGTTAGTCAAAGATTCTAATACATATAAATACTTAAAATAGATACCAGAATATGTAATAAACACCCAGACCCGGAAATGCAGAAGTCTAAATGTTCATCACACAAATGCCTGCCCCCGTCGGGAATCGAACCCGAGCCTCGCAGTTGATCGATGTAGTTAGGCGTCTACGCTAGCCATTTGACCAACGAGGCGGAGGCGGATGCTTGCTGACGGAACCTATCATGCGCGACACCAACTTGCTCATGGGCACTTTATTTTTAAGACGGCCATGATTAAGAAATGGTCCAATTTAAAATTGATTTGAAACTGACAAGTGATTTTTTAAAAAAAAAATAAAGGTAGAGACAGAACCAAGCCACCCACGACTAGTCGTAGAAAAGTGCCACAATGCGATAGGTTACAATCTTACCACCGACCCATCAGCATCTTCACACATCCAAAACCCGGGATCTATTGAAGTTAATTCCAACACTGGCTACCGGCACCACAGAGGCGATTATATATTAATACGTTATGCCAAATCTTAGGTCCCCTTTTTACGAAAATAGCGCTGACGGAAGAGTATGAAATTTGGCACACTTTATGTGTAGGAGAAATGCAAAACGCTAACATTTTTCAATAATAATGCTTATAAAGTACATTAAATCAATAAATAAAACATTACTCACACTACCATGCATTTGACACACACATACAAATATATTGATGATGACGATAAAAGATCACAGATGGCGCACTAAAAAGTTTGGAAACAAAGTAGTTGGTCTTTAGAAATGAAGATGGAGTTCTTATCAACAAGATATTAAAATTTGTTATGGTGGAATTTCAACCAAAAAGTAGATTCTGTGTACCTAGACGACATTGTAGCGAAAGTGTGTAGTGGCGAAGCCGTAAATACCAGCTAGTTTAATATAAAACAAATAGACAATAGAAACCACACACATCCAATTAGTAAAACACAATAAATAAACGAGATAACATCACAATCGTTCACAATAAAATAAGTCAGGGATGCCGGCATAAAGATATCGATACTCTGACAATGTAGCGGGTGACCCGGGGTCGGCGGGCCGCAGTGAAAGTGTCAGAATTATTGCTTGTACCGTAACATGGATTAGGTTTATGATATGCGCAAAGAATACGTGATAAAGGAAACGCTATGATACAAGATGAGCGTACAGTGTGTATATTGTGAAGCAGGGATGTGACTTCATCGTACGATAGCTTTTCGAATATTGCGATTAGTGTCTTAAGATTATTCGCACTAGTGATGTCGTTCAGACTTAACACATTCCTATAACAGCAAGCAGCAGCTCGTTACTATTGCATAAACAATCCCTTTCGACAGTATTTGACAGGCATATACCACCATGTATGTGTGATAGGAAATCCGTCAAATATGCATTAAAGACAAACAAATCTTTAGTTGTTATAAAAGACAAACAACAAGTTGTTTTTAAGGCAATACACCACTAATAAGCACACTTCTCTTCTGATGGTAAGAGACAACCGCAGCTTATAAACACCATAGATTTTAAAGGTGTGTCATTGTGGGACTTAGTGTCTTCGGCTAGTCGTGGATGCCCTGGTTGTGCCTCTGCTTACAATTTGGGGGATATGGGCATAAAGATACTTAGTTTTATATTTTTTTCACGTTGGCGCTTGGTAAAACTTTCAAATATTCAATTTTTAAATAAAGAATCACTTGGACTGTTTTACGTATCACTTATAAATCACTTTAGTAAAGTAGCTAAAGGTTTTAGCTCTGATAATGCTGTTATAAGCGAAACCGGTAGGCTACTTATAAAATGATAAATAATAAGTGACACGTAAAACAGAATAAGTGTTTCTTCATTTAAAAACTGTAAAATCGATTGTGAGTATAGGCCTCGGTTGTCTCCTACTATCAGGAGAGCCCTGTGCTTATTCGCTGTCTAACACCATAAAAAAGTAAACAGTATTTCATCAGCAAGAAATATCGACAACTTTAAATTGACACGATAAGAAAGTTCCATCTCTAAATTCAAACATTCTGCACAAATCCATTAATCTGGAGTATTGTGTTGAATACGCGAAGGGGTCACAGGCCGTATTGAAGTCTAAACAAAGCCTTATCTCAAACCGTATGAGCTCACAAAACGCGGAAACTACATCCCGAGGTTACACTTTGTATAACTGTACCGGCAGATTATTGCCTTTGTTTTGGCAAAGCTTTGTGTTGAAATCACATTTAGCTATTATTTAGCTTAGTATTATGAAAAACTTTCTATTTCGGCTTCCATGTAGTTATAAACGAAATATAATTTACTAGCAGCCCGTCCCAGCTTTACACGGATGGACGAGCTTCTATGTTAATAAATATATAAACGTTTCTCTTAGGCACTCCATTAAAAAAACCGCATTAAAATTTGCTGTGTAGTTAATAGTAGGTAGGTAGTAGAAAGCGACTTGGCTTAAAGTATGTAGTGAAGCGCAGTAAAACTAAACGTACTTACGTAAGTACATATTATTCTGTGGTAAAACTACAAAATACTGTCTTCAGTTTCAATACTATGTAGTCTATACCTCATTTACCCTGGGATTCCATAATCAGATTCAGATTTGGTGGCAAGTGAACCACCTTGGAAGTACGCTCTTTAAAAAAAAAAGAATTTTAAAACCGATTGAGAAATGACGGAAAAATCAATTAGCATATAAATTATATTATACATATATAAGAAATAAAGTAAGTAATAAGTCAGTTAACAATAAATATAAATTAAATTTCAGAATGTTAAGATATTATAAAATTGTCTATGGTTTTTATTGTAAAAAATAAAATTAATCATGATGACATTATTACGCGCCAAATATACCAACATATTATTCCACATTGCGGTGTGCTCATGATGTGCTAATATTATTTTAGTGACAAATATTCGCATACCATTTTACAAAATGTGTGGTAGGTAGGCATGGTTTACTTTCTAAATAAGCCCAAATTAAAGTGTAGACTAATTTTAATGTGTTATTTATTATCTTTTTACCGAGGAGGTTATATGTCCGAGGCCTATATTTTTTTATGAATGTTAATCGATTTCTTCGTGTGGATTTTACTTTTACTTTAAAGACACTAAATTTGTAACGTCCTGGTCATTAGAGAGCCATTTTAGATAAAGTTTTATTTTCTTAGCCATTCGAATTAGTGGTCTAGCCGTCCAGGTGTTGGACTTGACTTTATGAGGTCCCAGGTTGAAATTCCGGGTCGAGCAACAAAAAGAAACGTGGTTTTTCCAATTTACTAATAAAAAAAATGTTGCTCGGGATTGGATTTGTGCCCGGTTGGCGATAGGCTTGCCACCTATCATATTTAGGACTTACTGTCGTGGGTGCCCTGGTTGTGCCTCTGCCTACCTATTCAGAGATATGGGCGTAAAGATACTTTTTTCGAATTATAAAACCTTTTTGTTCTTGAGCAAGGAATATCAACCATTATATCAAGAGGTAATAAATAATCTATATTTGACCGTCTTGTTGACCGAAGGGTTAGCCTACGGGCCTAGGTCGACCGACTATGTCCGGTTCAATTTCCGAAGGTGCCGAGAACATAAATGTCTACAGTTCCGGATCTCAGTGTTTAATTAACGAATTTTGTGATTGTGTTAGTTCTAATTAATTATTTTTTTAATTTATAAAAGTAATTAACAAGTGATGCGAAACCTTTGGACCCATTTTCACGAAAATAGTGCGGACGCAGGACATTAAATTTGGCACACTTATAGTTTCTGTGTAGGAGAAGTGCAGAAAGCTATTAATATTTTTCAATAATAATGCTTATAAAGTACATTAAATCAATAAATAAAACATTACCCACACAACCATGCATTTGACACACACAAACAAATATACTGATGATAACGATAAAAAATAACAGATGGCGCACCATACAGTTTGGAAACAAAGTAGCTGGTCTCGAGAAATGAAGATGGCGTTCTTAAAAATCAAAATATTTTATTTGCATTAGAATATGAGCGTTACAAATGTTGTTACAAAATATATTAAACCCTGACATATTCTACCACATATGCAATGGTGTGAAAAATTTCATTAATTCAACAAGATGTTAAAATTTGTTTTGGTCGAATTGCGACCAAAGGGCGACCACTATTACTTTTAATTACATGTAATAACGTAGATTCTGTGTACCTAGAAAAAATAATTAAATAGATACCAGAAAGAATTTAACAAATCTCGTCACACAAATTTCCGTCCAGGCGGGAAATGAACCAGGTCGGTGAAGTTAAATACGCCCACCCCACGACCAACGAAGGTCTTTTTCATCAAAACTGAAAATACAACGAAAAACCGCACAACAGTTCATCCGTCTTTTATTAGTTGAACTCAATAATGCGTTTTACGAGTTTTCAGTTTATTTCAGACGACCACACGCGTTTCCCTGTGAAACAACATTCGGTACAATTTACGCAAATTACGTTGTGGAATAAATGAAATGTTTTTATTTTTACATGCTTTTAAAATTATGCAACAACCAGCCATGTAACATTAATCCGACCTGTGACTCATGTGACTTGAATTTTTAAAATGTTGACCGTGTTGGTCCGGGCTTCTTTGCAGAATAGACCATCTGCGCCTTCCTGTCAGGCCGCTTGTAAAAGGCGAGCATAGCCTTACCGTCACTAGCACCGTAACTTCTGACTAGGTGGTAGAGTTTTATAGAGACTTGCCCGGATTGGTACCACCTACCGCCATAACATCAGCGCTTGCCGTTGACGTGATCCGGTTCGGAGGGTAAGGTAGCCAGTAATCTTACTTTTGCTGTAGGCATAACATCTCGGCTTCAGGTTGGCAATGCAGCAGACGGTCTGCTTGTTTGCCTTCCAATATTATAAAAAAAGTGTTTCATACTTTTAAACAGCAGTCTCGTTGGCCGAAGGTTGCAAAAGGGATTAATACTGTTGATTATTTTGATTGATACTGACTATCTTGACTATTCCTGCTACCGTGAAGCCAGTGTTCTCAATTAAACAGCTGCATGTATGCCAATTAGCTTCCAAATTCAATGATGACTTGCGCGAATTGGTGAGAGCGACCTTACGGTTAAAGTACGGTTAAAAAAGAGTAAATGTATCTCTTTGACAAAGATTTGACAAGGCAAGATTTGCTTGATTGTGATATTTAGCACTCGATACTCTCCGCCTACTGCCTAAGGGACTTGGCGTGAAGATATTTATGTGTATGTACTCGATGATCTTATCTATTCGTGCCGCCATAACGTTAATAGTTGCTATTGAATAGGATAATAACCGACAAACTTACTTAAGCAAAACTTTGCTTAAGAATGGGGATGCTATATTTGTTGTCTAAAGGCGATCTGTAGTTGTTGTCACATCCGTTCGCATGGTTATGGTTCGTATGGTAAATACTATTATTTCGAAGGAAAATTTAACAAATATGGATGGAAAATCTACTAAAAAAGTTATCTGTCAAAGACCTACGAAAAAGGATAGGTGTTGGTCCGGGTCTCCTGTGTAGAATATTATGTCATCTGCCTTTATAAGGCAGCTCGTAAGAGGCGAGCAAAGGTTGAAGAGTTATTACCAACAAATCTACTGGTGGTAGAGTGTCGTATTGCAATTTCTTCGATTGGAGGTCTAACGCATTATCTACTCCTTCCTCCATACCCACAGTGTCATGTACCCGTCTGGAGACTCCTGATGTCCTGTCCCTATCAGTAGACTTGCTAATTTGCCAAACAACTCGTCCATAAGACAAAGACGTACCCACAACATCTAGTATCTATAGGGCACGGTTGTCTGTTACCATCTTGAAAGCCATGTGATTATTTCCTATCACATAAAATCACTGCTAGATGAACAGACATCTCCACAAGGTAGTTGGTACTAAACGCTGTACAGCGCTTGCAAAGAGAGAAAGACCCGCACCCTGATCCTACTATTACATTGCAAGAAAATGGCAAAACAACGGGCTCAGCACTTCAAAGGCCGAAGGACCTTAGAGATTACTGATAACTTGAGGATGTAATTGAGAAGATCTTGACGGATTTCTGGAGACACACGGAATAGCTGGACTAGCATTAATTTTTCATGTTGCTGACACACAATGCCTATAATAATCAGCAAAGTGCGATAGATACTACACAAATAAAAAAAATGTTTCTCACTGAATTTTAGCCTGTTACAGTTTCCATTGAAGCATTTCGCAGTTGTAATCCTTGCATTAATTCTGATATGATCCAATTATTTGAGCCCGGAAAGCTACGAACTACAGAGGCTAATGCTTTAATCCTCATGCGAGTTGCATTTGCCCTTAGGGATGATAATGTTACATGTCGATATTTGTGATGAATAATAATGAAGATTATACAAATATCGATACCATATTGATATTTTAATGTGTCTAACAAAAATAATTAACTGATTTAACGTTGTTTAAAAACTGTCTCCGTGCTTTTTTTTTAAAACAAACGAGATGGTAAGTCGAGATGGTAAGTGACCTCCGCCCACGATCATCCACAACACCATGAGTATCACAAATAAGTAACTGACCTTTATACTATGACACAAAAAAACTATCTTAAAAAATTAAAAAGTATTTCCACGTAAATATGCCCAAAAATGTGCCTACCTTTTTGGGAATATTTGCGTGGAAATACGTTATTATAAATAAGTTACCACGTAACTCACGACTAGCCGAAAACACTAAGTTCCACAAACGTGATAGATAGGAAGAATAAAGGAAGGAGCCGTTTTCATTAGATAATTAAGAAAAACAAATTTGTATTAATACGAAATGGGTATTTGCACATTCCATATTATTCTATAGTATTTTATTCGACGACTTTATTTTATAACAATAGCGTAGTTACGACATAAAACTGAAGATTTAGAAAAATAAATCCTAGGAAGGCAACACCTCGAAACTATGTATTTACTTTTTCTATTTTGAAACTATCGATATATGTCGATAAATTAAATCCCTAGTTACAATTAATTTAGACGCCCGGGGCGTATCTAGTTGCCGGACTGTTTGCTGGCCTTATGTGTCATTAGCAGAAGCTTGGACCTGTTAGTTCATGATCTGTATTTAGTGAGAACTTATACGAACTTTTGATTGGATGAACGTTGTAATAGATTTAACCCTTTTCATGTGTTTGAGATGGACTTAAACTCTATAAAAAAAGGAAAGTAAGTGTCTGCACGCCCAAAAAAGTAGGAAGGAGGAGAAGTAGGTAGGATATCAACCTCAGGCTGAATTTAGCTTTACCACATTTGCTCTCTTTATACCACATATTTTTTATCATTTTAAAATCAGATTGCTTATTTGCTTGTTTGAAAAACTTCAATACATTCTACGAACAGAGTTAGGAGATTTATACAAGTCTGAAGAATTTACCCTTAAAGACACACTTTTCTATATTAAAATATGAAAGTAAAAGTAAAGAAAATATAAACTTAGGGATATTTTGCATATCCCTAAGTTTATAAAACAGTATCTTCACGCTCATAGCCCCGAAGTGGTAGGCAGAGGCACAACCAGGCACCAACGACTAGCCGAAGACACTAAGTCCCACAATGTGATAGGTGGCAAGCCTATTACCAACCGGGCACACACTCAATCCCGACAACGTTTTTTTTATTAGAATATTGGAAAAACCCAACTTTCTTTCTGTTGCCCGGCTCTCACAGGCCAAATTTGTTCTAATGCAAAATATTTAAACACCACACCGTGGCATAATATGTTGTTGCGATTAATGATTTTGTGACAAAGTCTTAACACATATTCCGCAAATAGTTGATTTTTAATTCATTTACATTAAATAATCTTGTCAAATGTACTTGTGCCTGTCTATTGCCAGCAATATTCTCTCTGTGTGACGTAATAAAAAATATACGATTGACAATTATTTAATCAATCGAATACAATAAATATAATTATGAAATAACTTGTAATAATCTACTTTGAAATTAAATTGACAGTGTTGAAATGTACGTGAATTTCCCGCCCACTCGACGACGTGCTTCGAATTGACAGATTACTTCCGTGTGGAAGTCTGCGGACGCGGCAATGTGTGTGTACACATACAGCCACATATCAAGCCTGTCATTTAAAAAAATATTTTTTTTATAATTTCAAATATTTTTTTTAAATCTTCAGTAAATCAAATCTATTAATCTTTACAAACGTATAGTATATATTTATAAAGATTAATACCTACAAAAGAATTTACTAAAAAACCACGTTAAGTATATTATACTTTCGTAGTAATGTAACGTAGTAAATTCTGCTGCCGGCTTTAAAAAACTTTCTTAACATCTTAGAAATTTATTATAACTTGTTGTGATTTAATTTAACGTTCACAATTGAATTTAAACATTACTTTTCAGTAAAATATCACGTAGTTAATGAAAACAAGTAGAAGGAAAGAAAAAAAAGCATCGTATGAATCACATGTATGAATATGTGATTATGTCATGAAGCCTCAAGCAGAGAATAAGGTTATAGTGATATGTTAACAAAATAATCTATAAAGTTTTGTCAAATAACAAGGTCGTTTACACTAGAACTATATATTCATCCAGTGAGCTGGATGTGTATGTAACTATAGTTCCCGTCACGAGAAGCTATAAATTATGTAAACAAACGTTCGGGAGTTAACAACATTTGGTTCAAAGATAAAAGTTTTTTTTAAATATTTAATTATAAATTCAATTAATTAATAATTTAAATATGTATAATAAATTACGTATGTTTTGACATTTTTTTCGTGGCAAATTGATTTCCTTAGGTGTACTGGGTACTGGCTTCATTATACGTTAATACACAATAACAAATAATGGATAAAAAAAATTAAAATTAAGGCAACAATTAACAAAACTAACAACAATAACAAAGTGATAACGAAAAGATAAAAAAAAAATAACAATAACAACCAAATCCGCGATTTTAACAAAGCAATGAAAAATTCAAAACTCGAATGACGCGTTTATTTCAAAAAGGTTTGCATTCCCGGCGACCGGCGCGTCCCCGTACCAAGACACTCAAACGTCAGTCGTTAGATATGATCAGACTAAATTAAGTAGGTTGTTACTTTCATATAACCCGTCTATATTTTTATTTCGATTGAATATGGTCAGTTCATTATTGTCTCGAAGTAAAAATAATTACTTGGTAAAAGATGTTTGTTTACATAATTTATAGCTTCTCGTGACGGGAACTTTATATATTCATCCAGTGAGAGACATGTACAATCACTACACGACTTATTGCAAAAAGAAATTGCTATGATAATGACAGACGCACCGTAATTCATAAGTGGCCATAAAGTAATGATCATTACATTTGACATTCTATACTCTGTGTTTGCCTCAAAGGGACTTGGCGTGAAGATATGTATGTGTGTTCACCTATGTGAATCTGAAAAGAACAGGTGTTATTTATTGTTGCACAAATATTTCAGTCTACCCGCGACTAGTGTCCACAGTTTATCTTAACGACAGAGACGACTAGTCGTCTAACTCGGGGCTCTATATCCAAACCTCAAGTTAGCAATTCTATTATCATCTCTACTCCATTCATATGCTTGTTTGGCAAATATAAAATTCACCTTTTTATTTTAAAAACAAAAAAGGTTGTTTGGAAAAGCTTTTTTCAAAATTATATTATCTACGCATTGCGGTATCTTTGAATAAACATAACCGGATAAGAAACAATGTAAACTCATAAAACGCGAAACATTTTTACAAGTCCATTATCTTGAAGGAAATGTACCACCCCTGAGGGGCTGAAACGACCGGTGAAATAAATTACTTAACCCTAACGTCAGAATGGGGAACGAGTTATCTGAATGTGGGGTCAAAATTAAATGAAGACTGAAGGTATTGCGTGAACTGTCAATGTGATATGTGTGTATGTTTTTATGGTAGGTATAGGAAAGCAAACAAATATATTTATTTATATCATACTAGCGTTACCTGCGGTTTTGCTCGTGTTTTCGCAAGAACCCGTTGTGCGATTGGGATTAAAAGTAGGGAATCCAGGTCACAATCTATCTGTATTCCAAATTTCAGACAAATCCGTTCAGCCATTCGAGCGTGAAAGAGTAACAAATATACTCAAATCCTTTCGCAATTGTAATATTAGTAGTATTGAGCCTAACCCCAACATGAGCTTATTATATGCTTGTGTTGCGGATGTTAACAATAAACTTTTATAGGTACTTATATTATGATACTTTTTTTAAATTAAGAAAAGAACAACTCTAATTACATTATCTGTCATATTCGTTAAGTGAATTCTTTTTTCGAAAGGGTTTTTTCCTGAATTTTCGATTCAACATAAATTTTCATGTACTTGACTGTCTCACCTTTTTTGCCTTTGTGGTCTAGCGCTCCGACGACGTCGCACTTGACTTCTTGAGGTCCCGGGTTTGATCCCCGGGTCGGGCAACAAAAAAATTTGAAATTGTGCATTTTCGATTGTCTAATAAAAATAACGTTGCCCGGGTTGCCTGCCTACCCCTTCGGGGATATGGACGTGAAGACAATTAATATTGAAATTGGCTGTCAGTATCCGTATGCGAAACTATTCCTTACCTTTAAAATATTCATCTAATTTTGTTTGCCCTATCCCTAAAAAACTTAGGAGCTGCTAGCGATTTGTAAAGCCTGGATTAAAATAAAAATAATGTAAAAGTTATACCAAGCGTATTTCTCCCTAAATTAGGGGTAAAGTTTGAAGTAAATCGCAGCCGCTATAATTGTGGTTTAAACTTTTTCTTATTTATTCAAATCCCACGACTTGTAAACTTCGCAAAAGCTTTGGGTGTAGGCGGTGGGTAAAAATATTGATAATTATGTTTGTACTACCCCAATGTTAATTATATATTGAAACTTTATATAGTATAATTTTCCCCGTGTTGGTCCGGGCTCCTTTGCATAATAGACCATCTGCCTTCCTGCCAGGCAGCTCGTAAAAGGCGAGCATAGGCTTACCGTCTCTAACACCGTGACATCCGACTTGGTGGTAGAGTTTCGCAGCGACTCACCCGGATTGGTACCACCGCCTTACCTATTCCTGCCGCCATAACGTCATGACGTGTTGCGGTTCGGAAGGTAAGGTACCCGGTAAACATACTTTTGCTCGAGGTCAAACATCCCGGCCTCAAGTTGGCGACGCACCACTACCACCATTGGTGTCTCTAGGCGGCGTGAATTTTTTACCATCAAGAATTAGAAATGATAGATTAACTACACTTGTTCTTTCCATAATACATTTTTTTTATTATATTTTAGCCAACCGGTGTCACTATCATTTCTAGAATGGAATTCTACCAAGCACTAAAGATAAGAAATAAAGACTCTATAACACTTGGTAAATTACCCAGAAGGAGTATGACATTTGACAAAAATAAAATTTATAATGGAAATGCATAATAATATTAAGCATTAGAAATGTATTAATTGTTTTTTTTCCTATTTTACATTGAAACAAGTTAAGTTTAATATCGCTTCTGTGGTCTAGCGGTCTAGATGTTGCACTTGACTTCATGAGGTCCCGAGTTCGATACCCGGGTCGGGCAACAAAAAATGTGTTTTTTTACAATTTTCTAAAAAAATATCGTTTGGGTTTGGATGCGTGCCCGATTGGCGATAGGCTTGCCACCTATCACATTGTCTTCGGCTTAGTGTCTTAGGCTAGTCATGGGTGCCCTGGTTGTGCCCCTGCCTACCTTTCGGAAATATGAGCGTGAAGATACCTTTTTTTCATTGGAAATATATTTAGTAAATAAATTGCTTTATTTTTGTTTTATATTGAAATAAACAATTTAAGTTAAAATTATGTTACAAGAGAAACTGAGTTTCTTTCACCGGATCTTCTCAGTGTGAGACCGCGATTGCGATCCGGTGGTAGTATATAAAAATGTCGACGCGCACAAATACTACTTGTATGGTTCAAGCGAATAAAGATTATTCTGATTCTGTGTCTAATTTTGTTTGGTGCATCATAAAGTGTATTCATTCATTCATTCATTCATTCGTTCAAACAACATTCACATTCATCGAACCGTTGTCGAGTCTTACAAGCAATTATATTTTTTGTTTTGCCGTTAGCAATAAAAAGAAAACTGTAAAGTGTCACCAATTCATTAGTGTTGTCGAAGAACTTTACAATTGAATCTGAAAATCAAGATCGTTTTTTATTATGCAAATGAGACTGAATTATTCCGCTAGTAAAAATAAGAGACGGTAACTTCAGGTGATCTAAGATTCGTCATACATTACATGGCATATATATTTTTTAAATAATTATAACTATTCTGAGCCCTTACTATGAATTAGTATAAATTACGTTCGGTAAGTTACATTTCGAAATCAGTAACACTTTTGGTCTAAAAATATGTTTCTCTTAGTTACCAATAGAGGCGCCGTTCAAAGTCTTTATAAATAATTTACAGAGACGATAGTAAACTTGACAAGCTGTGAACTCATGGATGGCTCTGGACACTTAACATTGAACTATTAAACTTAGTAAAACCAACTTCGATTTCATTTTATTATGTACTCATAGTACATATTAAAATGTTATTCATTCATCATCATTCGTACTAATATTATAAATCCAAAAGCATGAAATGTAAAAGTATGTTGGTTTTCACGACTAAACCACTGAACCGATTTCGATAAAGTTTGGTATGCTTTTAACTAAAGAACCGGGTTCAAACACAAGCACATTTTTAAAAAAAATCATGCTCCATGAGTATATGATACGAAATGAAATACATGAAAATCTTAAACGGTATAAAGCTAACGAAGTGACTGATAAAAATCTAGTTAATTAGCCATAACTTAAAAATGCATTGTCACTTGTCGAATTTTGATAACATTTATATGGTAACACCTTAAAATAATAACCTACCTTTCGAAAATCGAAATAAACTATCAAAACTTTCGTTATTGGCTGAGTAATCGCGTAACAAACATACGAATGAACATACAAGCAAGTCGATTACGTAATTTTTTTTAAATACAACTAAATATAAACGTACATAAAATATAGCTTGCAAGAGAATTAATGAATGAATTTGTTGAAGATTTCACTTCTGCCACGTACGAGTTTTACATAATTTCTTCATTCCCTTTCCTTTAATTTTGTTTACTGAGTTTAAATAGCAGTAGCCCCTTAACAACAGGAGGTCCTGTCAATATTGCCAACCTTAAAAACATTAATCTCCCTGCAATTTGCGGTACCAACTTTATCAAGATTAGGGTTGAGTAATTACAAACGATATAACCAAGACGTTGATCAATGGAAGTTTAAGGTAAATCGATATAGCTATAGATCGAAACATTGACTCTCTCTGGTGAAATTTTGAGTAACGGAGTTGTTTCTGACTGGTAATTGTTTTAGTTGACCGATCAGCGCTGATCTTTAATCGATGGGAGAGTTACCAATGTGATAGACCGCTGTGCTGCCAATGGATAAGTACCTCAGTCTCAAGCGCGTGTTCAGCATTGTAGGTACTGTAAGCGTACCCATACATTTACTTGTGACGTCACATTTTCGCGTTTAAAGGGTATTTTTTTTATGATATTGGAAGGCAAACAAGCAGACGGATTTCCTAATGGTAAGAAATTCCCTCCGCCTAGAGACACCATAGGTGGTAATGGTGCGTTGCCAACCTGAGGCCGCGATGTTAGGCTTCGAGCAAAAGTAAGTTTACCGGTTACCTTACCCTCCGAAACGGAACACGTCATGACGTCATGGCGGCAGGAATAGGTAAAGCGGTGGTAACAATCCGGGTGAGTCGCTACGAAACTTTTCCACCTAGTCAGATGTCACTTTGTTAGTGATTGTAAGCCTATGCTCGCCTTTTACGAGCTGCCTGGCAGGACGGCAGATGGTCTATTCTGCAAAGGAGTCTGGACCAACACGGGGATCACCTATTTATTTATTCATAACAAGTTGCAATATACTTGCACACTTAAAATACTATACTCATATATTATTTTAAATATTAGCGACCATAACCTTGAAATGTTACACTTTCACGACAATTGATGTTGATAGGCTTCGTGCACACAAAGGCGGTTTTATCGCTTTGGGGCGATCTCTGCCAGACAGCCTCTGATCCTAATGTTTTTTTGCATGTGAATTTTAAGAAGAAGACACAGACTAGAAACTTGAGTAAATATATAAATCTGTCTGTCATAAATATTACAATAAAATTAAAGGAACTTATGGACATAATCAAATTCGCGCTACCTCTATAAACAGTATATTGTGTTTCTTCCAAAATTTCAAACGGCGAGGTAAAAGTTTTCGTGACAAGCCCAAAATCCCAAGATCCGAGACCTACATTAAGCAAAGCTAGAATTTAAAAGATTCTGTGGTTCAGTTGTTGGACTTGACTGCAAGAGGTCCCGGGTTCGAATAGAGAAAATTGGGTTTTTCCTATTTTCTAATAAAAAAAATGTTGTTCGGGATTGTAAATGTGCCCGGTTGGCGATAGGCTTGCCACTATCACCACGGTAATATTATCTGCTATCACACTGTGAGACTTAGTGTCTTTGGCTAGTCGTGGGTACCCTGGTTGTGCCTCTGCCTACCTTGTTGGGGATATAGGCGTAAAGATACTCTCTACTCTTAAAATTTTGAACACGAACGCTGCTATTAAGTAAGCATTTCCTGAACGTGTACTTTGCATTACATGAGAATTGGCCTCGCTTTCAAGCTAGTGGATTTGCATGCCTCTTAACAAGACATTACATTAATAATCCTCATAATAAATCAGTTGCAGTGAAAAGCTTCAAAACAGTTTACATAGTTATCATAAATAATAAATAAATAAGTGCAGTGATATACACGCATCAGCTTCTAGCAGCTGCTAATGTATAATAGTTATAATAAAATTAATAACGTAGGTTTGGGAGTCGGGTTCTTACTTGAAGAACAAAGTGTTCCAATTTCAAAATTCAAAATGACAGTCTACTTTTTTTTATCCATAGCGGTGGCAAATGCATTAAAGCAAAAACAAAAATTCCATCCAATATCGGTATCTTGTCCGCCTCCGGCAAGTCGGTTCTAATGCGAAAATATTCACTAAAATGAAACTCCTGTACCGCCGTGGGCAGGCACCTTACACGGGATTCAATAAGATCCGTGCTCTAACGATAATAGGGTAAGTTCTAGGGCAAGATACTGCTTGTGGCGAAATCTCTGTTATTCGATATTTTCTTGTGATTATTTTATTTTTCTATATTATTTTGGTGAGTAATTATTATATTATGTGTAATGAATGAAAAATATCAAACTGTCAAAGTCGCTAAAAATGGCCCGACTAAAAATGACGTTTGTAAAAGCCATACAAAATGCCGTTGTGCATTTTGTACTATTTGAATTATGCGCTTCGCCTTTACACTTTTTACTCTTTCTATACTTTATACTTTTATTTTTAAATTAGCTGATCTAATCTAAATTTAAGCGAAACGATTAATTATGTAATATAAATAACATATAGATATCTTTAAAATACATTGGGATTTCCAAAGCTTGACGAATATAGCCGAAGCGCATAATAATTTAAATAGTACTATTTACACACAATGAACTCGTATTAAATCTCATACAAAATTGTCTAAAAAATGTCTGAAAAGCAAAAAAAAAATGAATAGTGAAACTAATATTATACATTGGTTTATATAAATATGTAAATGATTTTAAGTTAGCGATGAACAAAAACATCAAATACATAAACCGACATACGCAGCGGCTGCGCGCCGCGTTGTCGTTTTTTGCCCATTTGGTTAATTTCAATTTCATTTAAATATTGTTTGGCATTGACTTAAAACTATTATTGAATATATGTTATCCTAATGTAATTGATTTCAATAAATACAATATTTCGACCGTCACTAGGAATAAAACCGTGCTAAGTTGCAATACAATACAAAACATTTTTAATTTTCAGGGAAACGCGTATTTTTTTTTTTAATGCTGTAATATAAAAGCTCTCTCGTATTTGTAAGATATAAATAACCAGTAGTTTCACTCAGCTTCGCCTGCGTAACTTGGCTTTGACTGCACTGGTTTTGATTAAACAAAGCCTATGTCACTCAGGGATGATATAGCATTCTAAAGGTGAAAGAATTTTTGAAATCGGTCCTGTAGTTTCGGAGCCTATTCATTTAGAGAAACAAACAAAAAAAAACATTTCCTCTTTATAATATTAATATAGTTAAAAAACCCATCAAAATGAGTATTATTCTGTTTGCTAAAAGACAAGTTCATTAATGGTTTAACTATTTATTTTTGAATATGCACCTGAAAAGGGGTCTATTCACTGTCCAGCAAACTTGCAAGCGAAAAAGCATACGGGTCTCCTGACAGTAAGAGACAACCATGGCCTATATGCATCATAGACGTTACAGGTGCGTCACTGTCTTCTAGCGGTGTTGTTGGACCTATTGTGCAACTTCACCAGTTACCCTACTATCCGAAATGGAACACAACATAGTCATTATAGAGGCATATAAAGGTAAGGCGGGGCATCCTTGCCTCAGTAAGTTGCCACCTTGTAAGTATTCTACCACATCTGGCCTTGTTAGCCTATAGCTTAGCCTGATATCATACAACCAAGAATCGCATGGTCTATTCTTCTCAGCAGACCCACAGGGGAAAACAGTGAGGGAGCAGTTTGGCTTTAAATAAAATCTAATGAAATCTTTGTCGAGTTGTAATCTGGATTAATAGCTTTCAGTTTCCAAAAAGTTTATTTAGGTTAAGATTATTAGCTGCCAAACAAATCGTAACGTCTAAGCCCCGCTTAAATTTCCGTTCAAGCGAATCTTCCTGACGTTCACGTGTAACTAATACTCTGTCATTCAAACTTAAACTTTATGTTGTAGCATTAAACCGTGTTCACACAAGAGAGTGCGAACATAATATGCTGCGTGTCAAATCGGAGCGAAAACGTAACGAATGAAAACAATGACCCTTTGCTGGCCTTGACTGAAGGTGGAATGGACTAACGAACCTAACATCGCTACCAGAGAGATATATCCTATAGAGAGGGCATACTTTAAGTTATTTACAAAAAAAAGTTTATGCCAATACAACATGTAATTATTCACACATTGATAGCACGGTTAGACAACATAACTGGAGTTTATAGCTTTACAAATATACATCAATGTAGTGCGAATCTATGTTAACATGTTTAAATTATTTTGCCATTAAAATATGTATTTATTTTTATTGTTAATTAACGCCCCGCCACGGCTTTGCATAGGTATAAAAAATACATATAAACCTTCCTCTTCAATCATCTTTATCTATTAAAAAAACCGCAACAAAATCCGTTGTGCAGTTTTAAAGATTTAAGCATACAAAGGGAATTTGTTTTATACTATGTAGTGAATAGTGATACACATTTACAATTTCATTTTAGCCGAAAAGAAGGAAATACACCCGTATTTGTTCATTATTTTTGCTAATCGATTTCTCCGTCATGTCTGAACCGATTTTTTTGAAGAAACGTACCTCCGAGGTAGAAAAGCAGGCTCCGAGGCAGCTTAGAAAAAAATATATTTGAAAGAAAGCACTTCCAAGGCTTTTTTCCAAGTCTGGATCAGATAAGAGAATCTTAGGGAAATCGAGAAAATACTATTTTTTGTGTACCTCAAAGGCTTACTCATTGAAATGGAAGTGGTTTTTTGCAGTATCATTGTGCAACAATTATAAACCTCCTTAACATTCAGTTTTAACGTTAAACTCTTTTTAAGTCTCTCTTTTTTTAGTATCTTCACGCCCATATCCCCGAAGAGGTAGGCAGAGGCACAACCAGGGCACCCACGACTAGCCGAAGATACTAAGTCCCACAATGTGATAGGTCAATGTGATAGGGCCTATCGCCAACTGGGCACACATCCTATCCCGAGCAACATTTTTTTTATTAAAAAATCGGAAAAACCCAGTTTTCTTATCGTTGCCCGACCCGGGATTCGAACCCGGGACCTCATGCAGTCAAGTCCAACCACTGAACCGCTAGACCACAGTGGCGATAATCTTTTTTTACTTTTTTATATTTTTTATTCATCGGCATGTTATGGATGAAAAACTTGTTTTTGTTTACTACTCGAAACAACACATCCGAGGCGTCACAGTAGATACATTGGTGGATGTAAGTAACATTGTCGTGGCGATAATTTAATAAGAGTATGTCGCGTCTAGCTCTCCATTACAAAAGTCTAATGTCTTTACTATGTTCGCTATAACATTTAAATATTAATAAAAGCAAAGAAGTTATATGCGATGTTCTTTAAGTATGCACTATTCATCTAATTAAAAGCAACGTATAAATATAGTATACTAGCTGTTGCCCGCGGCGTTACCAGCGTGGTTAATGGTCCCACAAGAACATTTTTCGGGACAAAAACTATCCCATGTGTTAATCCAAATCACACTCTAAGTATGTACCAAATTTCATGAAAATCGATTCAGCAGTTTTTGCGTGAAGGAGTAACAAACATACAAACTTTCTCATTTATGATATTAATAGGATACTTGCCACTTTATTACATTTAAGATGCTTGGTTACAGTTTAATCAAGCAAAAGCCATCAAAGGGCCTCTATTCGCTTTTGTTTGATTGGTTTCCAAAAGCGTTGTCTTCATTTTATTAAAAGTTGTTTTGTTGGCCGTTTAAAATCCATTAGCCAATAATTAGTACGGCATATTGTGTTATCGGTTGGTAACTTATATATTTTATCTTCATGCCATTATACCCCCAGGAGGAGGCAGAGGCACAACCAGGGCACCCACAATTAGCTGAAGACGCTAAGTCCCACAATGTGATTGATCCCAATCGCCAACCGGGCACAATTCCAATCCCGATCAACATTTTTTACTAGAAAGTAAAAAATCAAAATTTTCTTTTTGTTGGCCGACCTGGTATTCAAACCCGGAACCTCATGAAGTCAAGTCCAACAACTGAACAGCTAGACCACAGAGGTGACATTTTATAAAGTTTATTTTATATTTTATAAAGTGGCTTATATTCATCATTTGCCAATATTTATTTACTTAACTGAATCCAAAATGGAAAGGAAAGGTAAAAAGAAATTCATCTTTTTATTTTTCAAGCAATTCTTTTCATAAAAAAGGTTACAGTTCGAAGGTTACACCATACAAATTTGATTAAGATTAGAGAATTAAGTTTTGTTTTAATATTAATGCATTTTTAAACTAATCCAAAGAGGTATCAATTCGAATGCAGGTATGTTTTTCTTTGTATTTTTGTTAAGCGATTACTTGGGAAATAACCAACAAACTGAAAAGGTAGCCTATGATTGTGTGCTTACAAATTTTAACATGATCCGACTTGTAGTTTTTGAGATACCTATATTTAAAAATGCTCAAATATTCTTATATGTTGACGATGTTTGTTGTCTATTATGTGATGGCAGCTACTGAAATATTTGGAATCTGAATTTTCAGTCTCACATGAATTTAAATCATTGTGTACTTGTTGACGTCGTATTGAATTTGGAGTCAGTTTTCTGCAAGTTTAGTGCAGTATTGTTGTATACTTAGTGACGTCGTAATGAAATATGAGTAAGTATTTTGCGACTTTGGTGCGCTGAAATTGTTGTGTACTTGGTGACGTGGTAATGAATTTTGAGTCAGTTTTTGCAACTTTATTGAATTATTGTGAACTTGGTGACGTTCTAATGAAATAGGAGTCAGTTTTTGCAACTCTATTGAGCCTGAATTATTGTGTACTTGATGACATTGAAATGAAAATGGAGTCAACTTTTTGCAAGTTTACTGCGCTTAAATTGTTGTTTACTTGGTGACGTTGTAATAAAATTGAAGTCAGTTTTTTGCAAGATTGCTGCGCTTGAATTTTTTGTGTACTTGGTGACGTCGTAATGAAATTAGAGTCAGTTTTTGTAATTTTATTAAATTATTGTGTAGTTGGTGACGTAGTAATGAAAATGGAGTCAGTTTTTGCAACTTTGTTAAGCATGAATTATTGTGTACTTGGTGACGTCGTAATGAAATTGGAGTCAGTTTTTTGCAAGTTTACTGCGCTTGCTAAATCTAAGAATTATTATATTATCAATCAGACATTAACTTGAGATTTTATATACAAAATACTCAAAGATGTCAATTATCTTTCAATAAGTCATTAAGTCGACATTGCGCCGAAATTGTGACTTAATGATAGATTAAATTTTATTGACGTCTGTGAGTGAGGCCATAACTGTTTTAATTTAATCCAACAACAGGATTCTACCACGAACTCTCACTGTGTCGACTATTACAAGAACAATCGTTCTCAATCGAGAATCAAACATTTAATTCTCATGAACATTATAATCATGTTGCATCACGAAATCCAAGTAAACCGCTGGGTAAGTTATGGCGGGAATTAATAACCAATTCGAGAGCTCCAAGTGTAAGTTCGCTGCAGGTAATGCGTTTTCTGTGTCCGTTGCTGTTGCGGAATATCTTGCGTACATTTACAATTATTATCGTCTGTGAACACACCATTCGATGTTATACTTCGATAATACAAATAGACATACAATTAAACTGGATTCATAGAAAGTTTGTTTTAATTTTATGATATAGGTATGTATAATGGCTCTACACATAACTGTGTTATTATATATTTGCTGTATTTGTCAAAAAAATTGACGTTGGGTAAGCAATACGAATAAGCAATATATGTAATTTATTATTTACTCATATATTATCTATATATATAAAAAACCAATGCTACTTTTCGTTGTAATTTTACAACTCAAGAACGGGCTCACCTATCCAAACCAAATATTTAGGCTTTGTTCGGACTATTTAGTAGATGGTTTATGTGAAGTTTTTATAAAATCGGTTGAGCGGTTCGTCATTTATCATATTTTATGTAACAAATGAATTCAATAAATGGCAGATAATTTTGTTAATGGGTATTTTTCAGTCAAATTGAAACTTTGTTTCAGATAAGATTTGTGATGTCATATTGAAACTTTTTTCAGCGGTTTTTTGATTTGTTGTGATAAGTCATTCATGCAGTCATATACGTCATATACGTAGCGAAGCACGTACCGAGCCGCTAGTTATAAATGAAAATGAATTCCCATTTCGCGTGGTCATCCCATCCCACCTGAATGGGTGAACCGATATTGCTAAGTCTTTTTGAAGTTATACTTCTTTTGGCGCGATGGAGAAAAATGATGAAAGTGAATTTTTATGATGCGCGCGCACACCGAGGCCTAAATTTAACAGCATGAAGTTAGTTCTAGGTGGTATGAAAATTGATAACTATGTTCAAGTTGTATATTCTATATTTTTATATCTAGAACACGTGTTTCGTAAGGGTACAATTAAACAGTGTGAATAAATAAATATTATTTTGGTGTTTTTATATTTAAATAAAATCTTTTTGATTAATTTTAATATTTATCGTTTATCAATACTACATTTTAGTTATTTTTTTCCATACGCCAAAGAAGTATAACTTCTAACGCGTGTACATAAGTACACATATTCTTTATTTTTGTTGTGTTACCTGTTATTAGTGTAAGGTTCTTGTAAAAAGAAAAAATGGGAAAAAAAGACTTTGATTCATTCAAAACGTTAGTAGTTGATGTCAAGTGATACGAATGTCGCAGGTCGGCTAGTACCAAATAATAATTTCTGTTTTTTTAAAAAAATACTGTAATAAATCAATGACTACGTTTTCAATGCACTTTACACTTCCAGTTGGACTTTATTATTTGAACGCATGTTGCTAGACTTAAAAAAATGTGTGGCTTCTATTTATAGCAAGTATATAATGGTTTATTGTCTACTCTGAAAAATTATCGCCCCTGTGGTCTAGCGGTTCAGGTGTTGGACTTGACTGCATGAGGTCCCGGGTTCGAATCCCGGGACGGGCAAAAACAGGAAAATGGGTTTTTCCAATTCGTAATAAAAAAAATGTTGCTCGGGATTGGAAATGTGCCCGGTTGGCGACAGGCTTGCCACCTATCAAATTGTGAGACTTAGTGTCTTTGGCTTGTCGTGGGTGCCCAGGTTGTGTCTCTGCCTACCTCTTCAGGGATATGGGCGAGAAGATATTTTTCTTATTGAAAAAGTAACAGAATTTCGGTAAGTCCTTTATGATATTTGTTGCATTTACCAAATAGCCCAATAGAGCAACAAGTATGGCAAATATACCCTCCACATAAAAAGGTTATATGTCCAATACAGCAAACACGCACAACAAATAGCCATTGTGTGGAGCCACTATAAAGCCGGAATTGCACAGTTGGCCTTCCATTCTGGCGTCAGGACATTGTAGGTGCAATGTTATCATCTATGGTGTCTGTAGGTCATGGTTGTCTCTTACCATCAGTAAAGCGCTTTGCTTATTCGCGTATGTCTAACATAAAAATACTCACTTTAATGTACTGACCTCTCTTACTGAATGTCTTGACACGTTTAGTAACAAATTCAAAACGAAAGAGAGGTCAGAACATTAGAGAGAGTCAGCAATATTTGGAAATGACATAAGGTTTGTGTCAGTAGTGTAACTTTCAGTAGTAATACTTACTAGGTGGTAGAAATTCGCAGCTGCTTGCCCGGATTGGTACCACTGCTTTATCTATTTCTGCCGCCATTACGTCAGCTTGCTGTTGATGTGTCCCGGTTTGGAGGACAAGGTAGCCGGAATACTTACTTTTACTCGAGGCGTAACATCCCGGCCTCAGGTTGGCAACGCACCATTACCACTTTTTGTGTCTCTAGGAGGCGGGAATTTCTTACCGTAAGAAAGTCCGTCTGCTTGCTCGCGTTACAATATCATTAAAAAATATTATTAGCACAATAATCACCTGTAATGTCAGTAGGTAGAGTGAAGTTCTTGGAAATCGTCAAGAATAAAATATGTTATCAACTAGTCTAACCCAAGCGCTTTTAATGATTACCTAACCCGGCAACTTCAGGCATTGATATTAGGCCGGCAGGAATAGGCAAAGCGGACTTGGCAATCCGAGCGACACGTTGCAAAACCATCAATTCTTGTGTGTGAGTCCGAATTGCACTTCGTATTTTTTAATATTCATTCGGTATTTTATTAACGAACAAAAACAAATTTAACATGTTACGACACTTAACACTACAAATTTTAAGTTATAAAACCGTAGCAATTTGACAATCCAGTAAACTTTTTACCAGGACAAGCACTTATGTGTAAAAGTTCATAATTTAAAAAATAATTACGTTTCGCATGATTCAACCCGACGCCTTACTTCAAAGAGCTTTCTCGTAAACGGGCCAAGCTTTTGCTTTACACAAAACAAACAAGAAAGCTCACTCATTAGCTCGCTGTACGCATTCGTAGGTCGTAATTCAGATTTACAAATTGTGGCAGCAGTTTTTATCAGCTACGAAATCTAAAGGGTTATATTTTTTTAGCCTGTAGTTGTGTCTCTTGGTACTTATTTTAATAATGCGTTTTACATAAGTGGTGTATTCATATTTAAAATATCAAATAAATCAAATATAAGTGGTATATACTTAACAAAGTTTAAGTAAATTTTAACTAACTAAACAGAAGGAGGAAAAAAAATTATAAAACGCGGATATTTTTAGAGTGCTAATTTATTTGTGAACTGATTTATTTATTTTTATTTGAAGGAGCGTATTTCAGAGGCGGTCCCACTGCTACCAACTTTGGATTTAGTGTTGAAAAATACAAATTTTTTTAGTCTTACAATGTGATGGGTGGCAAGACTCGCCAACCGGGCATATATACAATCCCGGGCAACGTTATTTTAGAAAGAAATAGAAAAGAAATAAGAAAGAAAATTGAACACTAATTTTAGTTTTTTTTGTTGCCCGACCCAGGGATCGAACCCGGGACCTCTCGAAGTCATGTCCAACTCCGGACCATTAGACCACAGAGGCGATATAGGCGATAATGTATCCATATTCCTTATGTCGGTATTATGATGTAAGGCACTTTAATCCTCATTTGCCAATGCATACATTGATGTTTAATAAAGACCTACCTAAAAGCTGGCAATTTTTTATTTACAAATCTGACATAAGCTGATGTTCGATTTATTACTTACGAACACAAATTTCATAATGTAATCCGGATTTTGTTTGCGCGCCAAAAATAATGACATTAAAATAAATGAAATGTGACAAGCAGTTTAGTTATCATCATATGCTAATTAATAGCATGGGAAAAAGATAAAAAAATAATAACCAGTATTTAATTCATGGCAATAGTCGTTATATCAGGTTTCTACACAATTAAAATGTATTTATATGTTATTAATACACAATTAAAATGTAAATAAATCGGATTTATCGTGCATATCAAAATAGTAATAAATTATTGTATAAACTACAAATAGGTATTTCAACAGATTCTCCGAAGAATTAAATTAAGTAAAATAACTATAATAAATAAATAAATAAACATCCCTGGACAATTTACACAAATTGAACCTAACCCCAAAGCAAGCAAATTATATGCTTGTGTTATGGGTGTTAGTCAACGATACTAATACATACAAATACTTAAATAGATACGAGAATAAATTAAATAAACACCCAGACCCGGAAATGTAGACATCTAAATGTTCATCACACAAATGCCTGCCCCCGTCTGGAATCGAACCCGAGTGTCGCGGTTGATCGGTGTAGTTAGGCGTGTACAGAATCAGAATCAGAATAATCTTTATTCACATGAACCATACAAGTGGT
>NJDD01000543.1:281844-305333 GCA_002245505.1 Calephelis nemesis
AGGCGTGTACGCTAGCCACTTCACCAAAAAGGCGGTCAATAAATGAAAAATGTTTGCACTATAAATGTGGGACCACCTCATAACCATACTTTCATTCTAAAAAATCATCTGAAGCGTAGGTAACAAACTAACAAATAGTAACGTAAAAACATAGATAAAATAAAGATTATTATCAGCTAGTTAAAGAAACGGAATTCCATTTTCTTAGTGTTGATAATAAAATGTAGAAACAGAGGAATAAAAATGTCATCGTGGCCAAGGGTATTAATAAAATGTGTCTTAGATTGCCTGTATCTAAGAAAATAGAATAAAAGCCTTAATTTATTCGCTTGCAGAACAGTGTTTCCATTTAAAATTTTGGTTTCACCTTGAATTTCATAGAAATTATCCCTAAAAATCGCTACGATTTAGGGCACATAATTTATTTAATAAAAAACGATTGTATTTTGCATATTTTATTACAACAAGATTATAATTCAGAAGCTGAAGCATTACTTTTTCCCCGTGTTGGTCCGGGCTCCTTTGCAGAATAGACCATCTGCCTTTCTGGCCAGACAGCTCGTAAAAGGCGAGCACAAGCTTATCATCACCAACACTAAAATTGAGCAGTTGTTGTTATATCTAACAATCGAAAATAAATATCCGTAGGTATAGTGTTACTGATTTCTAATGTCCTTTATAACATATGCAATCAGTAATATATGAAAGGCAAACTAATATTTGTCGGGTAACATGATGTAACTAATATGGGGAGCCCCTTAAAGAGAGTCATATAGAAAAAAAAAACACGCAAAGATAATTTTCTTAATACCTGTTTAAAAAAAATATCCTAAGTCATACAGCGAAAACCTAGTTTCAGCGAAAAAGGGCGAAATCCCTAAAAGTGGAAACACTGTTGCAGAATAAGAACATTAACTTTGTGCAAGTCGTGAGACACGCACCTTTCAATTGATAAGAATATAACTTAATCCGAAACCAAGAAATTCTTCACGCATCGTCTATCAGTGATCGGGACAAAAATCGAATAAATCGTGAATCGAGACAATCGAATCACGAACGGCAAGTCTCTTTACTGGGAAGAAACCGGACTGCCATGTTTTTGCTTACAAAGAGTTGCGATCCGGTTTGAATCGAAATCTGAATAATTTAGAAAATTAAATATTGTCTATGCTTTGTCTTTGAATACAATAGAGATTGTATTTTAAATTTTAAATGTTTTGTTGCGCTTTTCATTTGTCTTCTTGTCAATCTAAAATAAGAAAGCGCCAAAATTTGGGTTTTATTTTAATTTAGCTTTTACTTTATATTTAGTTTTGAACAAGGATTACTTTGATTTTTTTTATGATATTGGTAGGCAAACATGCAGACGGATTTCCTGGTGGTAAGAAATTCACGCCGCCAATTCATAGAGACACTAAAAGTGGTAATGGTGCGTTGGCAACCTTAGGTTAGGATGTTACGCCCCATGCAAAAGTAAGTTTACCGGCTACCTCACCTTCGGAACCGGAACACGACAACGGCAGGCTATTTGTTATTTTTTTTAAATTAAAATAACATTCATTAAGGTTTTAAGTAAATCTGAAAATTAATTGACAGCAATTAAAATGTAAATACCATTCAGCTTTATAGGCTATTATGTGATTTAATAACGTGCAAATTAATTTAAAATGTCATTAACAGCTTATTAAAAACACTGGGTTATTATTGTTAATACGCATAATAAAAACTTGACGCTGTGTCATAATACTTTTTTTCGATGCATATAAAATAATTAATTTCAGAGCAGTTTGCTAAGCTGCTTGTTGTTTGCCATAGTTTTACATGTATCATATTGCTACTAAAGGTCGTATATAATATATAATACAGCTCTATATACAATAATACAGCTCTTAATAACTCTTTTTAATTTTTTTTCATTTTTGTATATTAATTAGTTTTAGGCAAACAGTAGACATAGATGAACACGGGGAACACGTTTGCCATTTCACACTGATACGAGAAAAAAATATTAATTTAGGTTGCCTTATCACGCTCTTCGTCACTTTATTTGTCTACTTTGTGCCTTATTTCACAGCCAGGTAGTTTTATTGTTTTACTATATTAATTTCTAGTATCTTTCAGTTGGATTCTAATAATATTTTTGCAAAATATTAGCTGAATTCTTAACAAATTTAATATAATTCCATAAAAAATTTAATATCTTGTTGATAATAACGCCACCTTCATTTCTCAAGACCAACTATTTTGTTTCCAACTCCAACCTCCAACTCCACTCAACAACTCCAACTTTTTAGTGCGCCATCTGTGATCTTTTATCATTATCATCAATATATTTGTTTGTGTGTGTCAAATGCATGGTAGTGTGGGTAATGTTTTATTTACTGATTTAATAAAGTACATTAAATCAGTATATAAACATTATTATTGAAAAATATTAGCGTTCTGCACTTCTCCTACACATAAACTATAAGTGTGCCGAATTTTATGCTCCTGCGTCCGCGCAATTTTCGTAAAAAGGGGTCCAAAGTTTTGGCATCACGTATTAATATATACATATTGTTGAGTTATTACACTTTGATCTATATTTAAGAGAATACGTTAAACAGTTAGCATTTATTCTCAAAAACCATATACTTTTTTTATTTCATTGAACATTTTTATGCAAAGGAATTTCCTGGTACAGCCTCAAGTATTTAATATACCTGTTAACGATAATAACAGGGTGTTTAATAAGCTATATGGGCCATTCAAAATTAATTTGCACGTTGCAAAATCACTTAACCGCCTGTAAAGCTAAATGGTCGCTACACTTTAATTGCTATCATTTAATTTTATCAGATCCAATTATGAACTGGAAGAGCTTCAAGCAGTATTTTGAATCTGACATGGTTGCGTTCTTATGTAGCTTTTTATTTTATAATGTTACATATATCAGTATTCCTATCTGTATCGACTCTGTGGTCTAGCGGTCAAAGTATTGGACTTGGCGTCATGCGGTCCCGGGTTTGAATGCCAGGTAGGGCAACAAAAACAAAATATGATATTTCCAATTTTCTAATAAAAAAATGTTGCTCGGGATTAGATATGTGCCCGGTTGGCGATAGGCTTGCCACTTATTACATTGGGACAAGTGTCTTCGGCTAGTCGTAGGTGCCCTGGTTGTGCCTCTGCCTACCTCTTCGGGGTATGGGCGTGAACTTACTTACTTACCTATATCCGTACTTCATGTACTAATAATAAAAACAAAGGTGTGTTCGTTTGCCGTTCTCTCACATCACATTGCAGTATAATTTTGTGTGTGGAGTTAGTTACAGGTCTGGAGAGCGATCTGCTACCTTTTATTTTATATGTAAACGGACTCACGTGGAAAAACTAAACTACTTAATATTTTGAAATGAAGAAAACATACTAGATACTTTTTAACGTATCACTTGATATTTATTATTACACCTATAGGCAACCGGCTTTTTTGTTTATGTTAATTTAATTATATTCTTAATTATTTTTCACTCTTTAATTAATCTTTGACTACTCTTAGATTTTTGGCTTTAGGTGAAAATTCATTATTTTTTTCATATTATTATCTGAATGCTCCGTTATTACGTTTTACGTAAGTAATAAGAAGTAAATGAGGCTATGCCACACATGAATTTTACAGAGGCTATTATAGCCTCGTACTTTTAATGATTAACATGCCAGATTTCATTAAAACAGAGTCACCGGTTGAACCTGAAACGAACGGCAGACAGGTAGACTTTCTAACAATATTAAGTAGGGATAATCCGGAAGCTTTTGGAGTTTATAATTGGATCTGAAGTTGACAGATAGGAATAACGTGTAGCAACCATTTATCTTAACAAGGGTTAAATGAATCGTGTAAAAGAATTTTGAATGTAATTATAGGTAATTAATAAACAACTTATTAATTAACAGATAATCACAACATATCCTGATGCCTTAGGAGGTGATCATTACCACCAAGGCTGGATTTGATGATGGAATCTCAGAGGAAGCAAGGAAAATACCAAATTTTTGTGTAATTAAATAACTTACTTAATGAAATCGATTTTTTGCAGTTTTAATGACTTTAGATTATTTAAAGTATAATTATAAATATGGTCGTAAAATATGTCATTTAAAATAATGTACGGCTGCCCAAGACACAGCATCACTACATAGTGTAAAACTAAGTCGATTCCTTTGTCCCTATGTCCGTTTGTATACTTAAATCTTTAAAACTACGCAACGGATTTTGATGTGGTTTTTTTAATAGATGAAGTGATTAAAGAGGAAGGTTTATATTATGTATATTTTATAACCGGGCAAAACCGGGGCGGCCCGTAGGTAATATATAATTTGGGAACAGAATTTCTAACACTAATATTAGATTATATTAGTTGGTACAATCAAGTGATATAAATAGCAGAATAATGTTTACTGGTTCGGCTAGTCTTATTAATAAAAATGGGGATTCATTTTCCCGTTGCCGTCACATAACGGCAGAACGGTGGAAGCAACTTAACTAATTATTTTTGTTGTACTGTTTATTGACAGAAGAATTATGATATAAAGAAAAAAACAGGAAAGTTGCAGGGAAAATGAGTAAAATATCTATATATGTTCGCTCCAAGTCCCTTAAGGTGTAGGTAGAGAGTATCGAATGCCAAACCTAAGCACCTATTTTTTCATGTCAGCGATACGAAGTTCGCCGGTTCGGCTGGTCACTGCATAGTATAAAACAAAGTCGCTTCCTCTGTCCCTATGTCCCTTTGTAAGCTTGAATCTATAAAACTACATAACGGATTTGGATGCGGTTATTTTAAATAGATAAAGTGATTGAAGAGGAAGGTTTATATGTATATTTCAAAACACTGCGAAGCCGGGGAGGGCCGCTAGTAATTTATAAATGTACATACATACGATATATTATATTCACGCCAATTTTCTTACGGTGTAGGTAGAGAGTATCGAGTGCCAGACCCCACGATCCTAATAAAACTTCCTTCACATTCGTTACCCTTTTCATACAAACACGCTGGTTTCGGAGACTCTTGACACCACCCTCGGATAATATCCGATTGATCTGATCGTGGAATGTCAACCTTGGTCTCCCCGGAGTACTTACATCCACTTATAAATGAAAATGTTAATTATTTCGTAAAATAAACTACGTAAATTAAACTACGTAAATTAAATACGTAATTAAATTAATCTATAACTAGTTTAAAAAGGTAGATAATTGAGTATAGGCCATTTTAAATTAATTACCACCTCGTAAAATCGCTTAACAGTTTGTTAACTAAACGGCCACTACTTACTAATTACCTAATTACTTAATAATAATTACTATTAAAGAACTCAAACAGATTCAATTTTAACGGTTTTGACATAGTTGAGCTCGTTCATTACTAAACTGGCTGATCCGGCGAATTTCGTACCTCCTCCCATTCAGTTTGTGTGGAAAAAATTTCAATGGCTTTCCTAGTTTCCTCGCAGTCGAAAGAAGTTAAAAGTATTCTATGTACATGTCCTGATTCCAAGCTACCTCCCAACACTTGAGTTTTTAATTTGACTGTATGTTTTTTGTCTTTGTTACGTAACTATTCGACCTATAGCCAACTACTTATGGTGGTTCTTTTTTAGAAAGATAGTTCTGTACTTCGTTTTCCCGCTTCGCACTCCAATTGTTATTCTAAATCTTATACTTTCCAATCAATCAAATTATGGAATTCTCTTCCTGTCGTGATTCGTGATAGCCCTATACTTTTAAAAAAAGATTGAAGGTAAGTAATGTTTACTTATCGTTGACACAATAACATACTCATATTTTATCATACTAACATATTTTAATAATTATAATTATACCTGTTTTATTTTTTACACACTTGATTATTATATTTTATTTATTTGTTCTAGTTAATTGTTTTTTTTGTACACGATGCCTTCCATTTTATTTTCACAGCTTCATTTTTTTTTGGGTTGGCTGGAAGAAATTTCTTTAGTTAGAGATAAGCTCGCCTTTTGTGCATTTTTACCTTCTCGTGTATTTTTGTTTTTTTTTGTGTGCAATAAAGTGTTAAATAAATAAAATAAACAAATAAAAATTCCGAGGTGATTATAGGTGAGGTTATCAACATAAGTCAAAAAATGGTGTATTACTAGCTGTTACCTGTGGCTTTGCTTGCGTTGCAGTATTTACTGATTATATCCCATTTATAACGACTTTTAGGTATACAAAATTTCAACCCCTGTTACACTCCTTAGGGGTATAATTTACAGAAACGTTTAAATACGTATCTAATAGTTTTTAATAACTAACAAAAATAAAGTGTTATGTGTCTAATTAAAAAAATGAAAATTTTCCATACAAACTTCCAACCCCTGTTACACTCCTGAGGGGGTAGAATTTCCAGAAACGCTAAAATACATATCTACTCATTTTTAACAAGTAGATCAAAAAAAGTTATTTCTTAAAAAATGACGGTCTTCCATACAAACTTTCAACCCCTGCTTCACACCCCTAGGGGTAGAATTTCCAAAGTTACGTCCTTAGCGAGTGTCTACTTAATAAAATGATCCTACGCACCAAACTTCATGGCTGTAACTTTAACAGTTTTTACTCAGCGATGATGAATCAGTCAGTCAGGACATGTTATTTTATAAGTATAGATTATTTGTAACCCAATAACGACTCGTAGCACCATTTTGAAATCATTTATTATATTTCATAACATTCTTCACATTCTTAACATTTTCATGTTTTTCGCCTCTGTAGTCTAGCGGTCCAGGTTTTGGACTTGACTTCATGAGGTCCCGGGTTCGATTTCCGGGTCGGGCAGCAGAAAGAATAAGTGGTTTTTCCAATTTATTAGAATTTAATTAGAATAAATTAATTTTATTAGAAAAAAAGTTGCTCAGGACTGGATATGTGCCCGGTGGGCGATAGGCTTACCACCTATCACATTGTAGTACTTAGTGTCTTCGGCTAATCGTGGTTGCCCTGGTTGTGCCTCTGCCTACCTCTTCGGGGTTATGGGCGTGAAGATACTCTAATTTTATATAAAAGGATTATTAAATCGCGACGTTGTACCTAATGAAATATTTGGAATCGTTTATTTTTAATTTAACTTTTTAACATTTAACCTGTAACCTTTCGTCTCAAGCCGACGAATGCTCTAACCAATTGAGCTACTGAGGATTCAAGTCCCGTGGCGAAATTTTTAATTTCTTTTTAACCCGTTAACGCGGGTAGTTATGTCCTATAGATACACAATTCCGAGTATTCATTACATATCTAGGATGCACATCATCTATTTCAAAACTTTAAACCCATTTTTACGAAATTTACACGGACGCTGGAGCATAAAATTTGGCACACTTATAGTTTATGTGTAGGAGAAGTGCAGAACGCTAATACTTGTCAATAATGCTTATAAAGTACATTAAATCAATAAATGAAACATTAACCACACTACCATGCATTTGACACACACAAACAAATATATTGATGATAACGATAAAAGATCACAGATGGCGCACTAAAAAGTTTAGAAACAAAGTGATTGGTCTTGAGAAATGAAGATGGCGTTCTTATCCACAAGATCTTAAAATTTATAATGGTCGAATTTCGACCAACGGGCGACCACTAGTAAGGGATAATAGTGAGAGCCACTCCTGTCATTCGTTCAATGACCCCATAATTAGAACAATTGTCGTAATTTACAATACTCTCGCTGTTTGCAGTTGGTAGTACGTGACTTGCACATGCAGTATCCAATTGGCATTTCTGCAATATCATCATTCATAGAATTATGTTCAAATTGAGCTAATAATGCATGATCTGAGACATAGTTACCATAGACCTTTCAGGCCTAAGGCCTGTTTCACATTTGTCACAATCACATCACTGCCACTCACGTAGGAGGTCGCAATATTGTATTTAAAATGAACAATATAATTTACATGGACAACATTTTGTTGTCATTATTGACTACGTGAGTGATACCGTCCACTTCGTAACCACCAGCGACACAACAAAATTTGTTCTTCAAATTTCACGAAATTTTGCAATCAAGATTAAATCAACGTAAGCTTGTGTTGCGTTGTCGCAACCACTAGCGAAAGCGCAAACATACTCGTGTTTTGATGATGCCAGATTGCAACATTCACAAATGCAAAAAAATTGCAGAAACACTATTTCATCATAGCTAGACCACCCTTTGTACCAGTACCCTTGTTTGTGGTACATGTGAAACACTCCTTATAGCTATTGAATAATAAGACATCTGTAGATTCAATCATACATCGGTGAACTTATATTTTAATTTATTACATATCACTTTTACACATTAATGAATTGTGTTAAAAATAATTGAAAAGATGTAAAAAATAAAATTAAAATATCCTAAAAACAATTGAAAAACACTTAAAATATAAAATTGAGTAACAATTATCAACATCGATGTCGCAATCAGTTTAATCTTAACTTTTACGAAAGTAAAAGTTTTAATGAGTGTTTTTTAAAACGAATATTTGTAGATCTTGAAATGCTTTGAAGTTGTAAATTAATCAGTGAAACCGGTAGTTCAAAAATCTAATAATATTAACATATCGTCAGAGTATAAAAGTGAAGTTTACAAATCATAAAATTAGTCAGTCTTGTAAAATGGCAAAATTTCAAGAAAAAAAAGATTTAGCTAGACAGGTACTCATTTTTCGGAATTAACTGATTTCATAGTATTAGCGTTAACATTTTTTATAGATATATAGATATTTAAGCCCCGACGCAAAATTAAGGGTGTTATAAGTTTGAGGTGTCTGTCTGTCTGTTTGTGGCATCATTACTTCAGAATGGATGCAGCGATTTCAATTTAGTTTTTTTGTATTAAATTCATTTATGTGCGAGTGTTCTTAGACATATCTGATGAAAATCGGTTGAGCTACTTAAAAGTTGTGGGGGGGTGAAAATGGGGAGATTAACTGAATGTCTGCCAATATACTCGGATGGGATTCTTGTGTCTTCTTTTGAATTTAATTTTGTTTAGGGTAACACGCACACTGTCTTTACGAAGAATAAAAAGGAATTTTTACGCGATTGAGAGAAAAGGTGGACGCAGTTTTTTTTCTTAAATAACGAATATCAAGTACGTATAAAATTTTATATATAAAATTTGAACAAAATTAAACACTATTTGTGGCTTTTTGTATAATTTTGTTTAGTCAAAGTGAACGAAACTGCAATTCTACAAGAAATTAGTGTTTCACGTAGTAGTACTGCACAGTATTATTATTAAAGTTTCCTATTCGTTTTTTCCGAATAACGAATAGTAAAAATCTTTTGTATTCTCCGGCGTTACATCGGAACGTGTTAGACAAGAGCTATACTGATTCAATAACGTCCAATTAAACCTCCATGGATTTTCTACTGGCCCTCGAGGTACAGGGATTAAGCGCCACTAGATAAGGCTGTTGGGTATTTACGATTGTTCTGTGTATTTGCAGGTCAAACTAAACTAAATTATTTAAGTCTTTTCGTTAAGTTTTATCCGAACTGGATCATGACATAGTAAACAGTAATGTTATGGAAGAATATGTAAAAAAGGTTACAAACCAACTAAAACAAACGAGCCTTTTCAGGACTCAAGCACCTAGTCAAATTAGGCAAAATAGCCCTTGATTCTTTTGTATGATGTAACTTTCTAATAATAAAAATAACTACGTTACTTAAAACCGATTCTAAAACTAAAGAGTAAAAAATAATCAAGATTTAATATTGATTATATAGGTACTACCTATTAATTATATGTGCTATTTACTAATAGGTTTGAAGTCGATGCCAAGCCTTAAGCTAATAATTATATTACAAGTAAGTATTGACACCGACGTCAAACTTGTATATAAGTAATAAGTAGTATATAATTAATATGAAATCTTTATTATTTATTACTTTTGAAGTCAGTAGTTATTTTTTAATACTTTTTAGTTTATTGCCATATGTTAAAAAAGGTAAAAAATGCTTATAAAATAAAAACTAATGGGCCTACCTGAATCATTTGTTATGGGACCAATTCGAAACCATTTCGCATTAAACAAAAAAAGAATTACGTAAATCCGTCCCGAAACCATGGAGAAATCGGTGTACATATATAAAAAAATATATACAATAGAATAATTGTTATGTTTTCATAGATATTTAAATTTATGGTATAAAGAAATATATCTGAGTTTAAGCTGCTACCTCAATGTATTTGTTTTGACACAGTAAATGTTTTCAAATTACTCCGCCACTTATAAGCCGATATTAAATAAATTATTAAGTAGATGTTATTTCACAGAACTTGTAAAAATCCTACTACATTGGCTACATGGAGGTTTTTCCGAAAATAGTCAAAAATTTAATGTGTGTGTTAATTTTCGTGTTCAATGTTTATATATACTATATAGGCATTCTATTTACGTGTTGTATACTAAAAATTACTTACAGTTGTTACCTAAAACTGAAAATAAACTAGTCTATAAAGAATGTCATAAGCTCTGGGGCTATAAGAAAATATCTACATCAGAGTGAAAGGCATAGTGCAGTGTAAAACAACGAATAGTAAAAATCCTTTGAATGCAGGCTCTGATGGACATCGATACGTAGACGAGGAGGCGATACTAATTCAATATCATCCAATTAAACCTTCCTGCAATTACGTCCGGCCCGCGAGGTACTTACAAAGATAATCAACTACTAGATGTGGCTCGTAATATGGATTGTAATGGATGTAAAATTTTACTTTTAAATTATTTTTTTTTACGAGTTTCGCAGGCATATACAGTAATCATATGCAGACAATCTATTTAACCTCGACACACTTTTTGAAGGTTATCTTACTCACACACCTTAAAAAGTGTGTATACAATGTAATTTCACCAAGTGCTGACGATGAAAAGTATAGATTCTGTTTAACCTCGACTTTCTTCGGATATAATAATTACTTCGGACATAAAATTTGATTAACTTCAACAAGATTTTCCTACGAGTTTTTATTTCCCAACACTTCACAACTTCACAACTTCCCAACAAGTCCTTTAGTGGTTGATTTTTTAAAACATTTGAACTCTGATATTTAGCTTTATCTAAATAAATTGTATCAAAACGCTTTAGCTTAAAAATGAAGTTCTGGAGCTTTCCATATCTTTTCTTGATACGGGTCTTAAAAAATCTCGACCCGGCTTCTTGGACCAGGCATTTGAAGCGAGTTTGAAGTTCGAGCTGAAAGTTTTCAGGAGTTTGGCATTGGACTGGGTTCAACGGAGCGTAGATCTCATCAGCCGTGACCGTTCAAGCCTTGTATTTATATTCAATTTGCTTCTTACCATCCGGTGATCACTGCTGGTTTTCAGCCTCTTGATCACAGAGACATCATTGAATATGTGGCGTCTAGTAGACAAAATTAAGTCTATGTCGTTTTTTGTTGACCCATCAGGGCTAATTCAGGTCCATTTACAATGTGGATTTTTCTGAAGAAAGAATTCTTCATAAAGAGTCCTTCCTTCTTCAGAAATTCAGCCAACAATCGAATATAAATAAAATATTTTAAATGACGAATGTAATAATAGTAATACCTACACATCACCAGTTATGAACTATTCCAATTATTTTGTAGTGAGTTTGTATAAAGTTTTAAGTAATACATAAACTATTATGTTGGTCGAGGTAATATCGTACATACTTGGTACCACTGACAAAGTGAAAGGTTTGGGTTCGATTTTCGACGGTAGAAAATATTTGTGTGGAAATATCTTGATAGACACAGAAGCCTGGTTATTTTTATTGAATTTATTTCAGTGTCTCTAAATTTTCACGTTTACACCCATAACACACGATTATAACGTAATAATTTGTTTACTTTATGGTTAGATTTTGCTCAAGGATATTTGTTATGTACTAGCTGTTTCCGCGAACTTCGTTCCACCCGCTATGTTTGTTTGGAAAACTTAAAATGTTTTTTTTAGTTTCCTCACAGTTTCCCTATTCCCTATTTTCTTACCTTTTAAACCTTCTCTGGACTTATACACATAATTCAAAATCAAAATGAACCAAATCTGTACAGCTGGTTTTTTGAGTTTTAGTGAGACTAACGAACAGTCATTGATTTTATATATAAGAAAGATTTAATGTCGTATCTAGTAAACATTGCTCTATGTAAAGCCAACTTGTTGAACAAATTGTTTCATGTAATTAATATAATCTCTGAATACATCTCGGTCATTAATATTATCTCTGAATATCTCTACACCTGATTATTATCGGGCTATCCGCTTTGTTCCTTTTAAGTCTCGTTTTCCTTTTGTAGAAGTAAAGGAGTTAATCGATTATTAATATTACGTTTTTTACTAGACTGCTCTAGTAAGGTATTGTAAGTTTTTTTATTATTTATGGAAGCAATTAATCCTTTATGTTGATGGAATGAATTTAACGCCATTTAGTTGGTTTACTATTTTTTGAAAGACTTAATTGATATCAAATCAATTCAGCATCAATTGATGTTAATATATCCCTTTATGTATTTATTTATGTGCAGTAATTTTTAATCTCATCTGACACCATGGGCAAAAGAACTTTAGGTATACTGCCTCTTTTGTCTTAAACACAAAATGGTAGATTTAAAAACCATAAAATATTTTTGTTTGCTTTGTTTCGCATTCGAATACTGCCTTTAAAAATTTACAATGAGTTTCGGACGAACAAGGTTCGGATAATTTTATGAAATTTGGTCAGTCTCCGTTCTGTAAGACATCCGGTTTATGGATGTATTAAGGATGTGCAGGGATGGAAGTTACCGTCATGTTATTTAAGTGATCCATATTTTACGAGTTTTTAAAAACGTTTTCAATTCAAATCAATCCATTTTTGTTTTTTTTTTAACTTAGGTTCTATAATGAGTGAATTTCTCTATTTGGCTATACTTTTTTCACTCTTTGTTCCAAGATAACGGTCATTGTTTGTTTGATTTAAAAATATAACTTTTTTATTTTAAACTGTTGCTATTAGTCGCTCTGAGGTCTAGCGGTTCAGTTGTTGGACCTGACTACATGAGGTCCTGGGTTCGAATCCCGGGTCAGGCAACAAAAATAGAAGTGAGTTTTTCCAATTTTCTAATAAGAAAAATGTTGCTCGGGATTGGTAGATGTGCTCTGTTGCCGATAGGCTTGCCACCTATCACAATGTCGGATTTAGTGTCTTCGGCTAATTGTGGGTGCCCTGATTGTGCCTCGGCCTACCTTTTCGGGGATGTGGGCGCAAAGATATTTTTTTATCACAAATAATTACAAAAATAAAATTTTACTACAACCGCTGACAAAACCTATTGGTAATGTACCTAGCTAAAAATCATATAATTCACAGCTTTCAAATAAAAAAGAATTCACAGCTTTCAAATTCGGTTCATTTGTTTAGGAGTTTTGATGTACAGACAAACAGACACACACAGAGACACGGCAAACTTATAACACCCGTCAAAATAGTTTTGATCATAGTAACATATTTATAATATACCCATATAAAATGTCATAAATTATAAAAGTGAGGCAACGTGGATTTTTTTTTATGATACTGGAAGGCAAACAAGCAGACGAATTTCCTGATGGTGAGAAATTCACGCCGCCTAGAGACACCAAAGGTGGTAATGGTGCGTCGCCAACCTGTAGCCGGGATGTTAGGCCTCGCGCAAAAACAAGTTTACCGGCTACCTTACCCTCCAAACCGGAACACGTCATGACGTTATGGCAGCTGGAAAAGGTAAGGTGGTGGTACCAATCCGGGTGATCGCTGCGAAACTCTACCACCTAGTCAGATGTCACGGTGACGGTGAGTGACGGTGACAAGTGACGGTGAGCCGATGCTCGCCTTTTACAGGCCTGCCTGCCTGGCAGGAAGGCAGATGGTTTATTCTGCAATAATAATAATAATAATAACATTTATTTGCGCAAATAGGGTAAGGAGGATAGGGTAATGAGTAGGGAGGAGGATAATGGAGGCCGGACCAACACCACATGCTTGTATTATTGTAACAATTAAACAAAACTTGTCTGTTAGTTGCCTCTCTATATTTATTTGTCTGTGGTAGAAATTGATTTTAACCAATTTATCTGACATATTGCATTGGTTTCGGACAGTCCAGTTACAAATGGATATTGATATTTTAGTGGTTAGTTTCAAACGATTTTGTTGATCAAGTGGTTTGTATATAGTGCGGTATAACAAATGGTTTTTATTTGATCTTTTATCTAGTTTCAAGTATATGTTTTTCGAGTATGTGTGTTTGTTTGTAATATAAATACAAGATTTACTATATTTAAAGCCCCTGCAGATTAAATGATTGAGATATAGGAATCGCTGATCTACTTTATACTGGTGGTCACCCATTGGTCGAAATTCGACCATAATAAATTGTAACATCTTGTTGATAAGAACGCCATCTTCATTTCTCAAGTCTAACTACTTTGTTTCTAATATTGTTAGTGCGCCACCTGTGATCTTTTATCGTTATCATCAATATAATTGTTTGTGTGTGTCAAATGCATGGTAGTGTGGGTAATGTTATATTTATTGATTTAATGTACTTTATAAGCATTATTATTGAAAAATATTAGCGTTCTGCATTTCTCTTACACATAAACTATAAGTGTGCCAAATTTCAAACTTCTCCGTCAGCGCAATTTCCGTAAAACGGGGTCCAAAGGTTTTTCTTCACTTATTTATTTAGAGATTTACTATTTTCAAAACTACTGCAGATTTGAATGATTGAGGTCTACTTTGTATAAGTTGATATAAACATATATCTTTTGTAACAGACTCTTAACAAACATATTCAGTAAATAAATAAATTTCATTTCATTTCAGTTTCATCTCAAGTTAATTAAAGTATCTTCACGCCCATATCCCCGAAGAGGTAGACCAGAGGAAGACCCAGGATTCGAACCGACCTTAACAAGTTAATTAAGCGCAATAAAATTGCAAAAAACCGACTTCTATTTCAATGTGTAAGTCATCTGGGTACTCATTGGTTTTCTCCTATTTCCTTGGGATTCCTTGGGATGGAATATCATCATGTTCAGACTTGGTGACGACAATGAGACCAACTCGGAAGTACGATGTTTTAAAAAAAATTGGGTGTGTACTTATGTACACGCGTTAGAAGTTATACTTCTTCGGCGTAATAAGATAAAAATCTTTTTAAAAATTTTATCTTTTGCCTTATTTTACATTTGTAGACAAAATGACACTAACCATAGAAAAAAGGTATTTAATACATTATAAGTTTTATTATAATGCATTATTTAGTTAAATAAAGTTTATTTAATATTTAATAAAAATATCACAAAAAACTAAAATGTTATCTATAGCTAACTTCATCATGTCGGTTTTTCGTGACGGTGTGCGCGCGCATCGTAACGCGCCAAAAGAAATATAACTTAAAAAAAAGATTTTTTGAAATCAGTTCAGAAATGACAGAAAAATTGATCAACGTATATAAGAAGTATAAGGGAGTCGAACATATAAGTCGAAGAAGAGATAGCCTCTTCTCTTTTGAAGTTGCTTAACAATGGGCTTTATTCTCGACAGTCAACAAAAATGTAAGACAAGAATTTGAGTGAAGAACTCTTTTTTGCCTTACGTTACACCACTTATACCGTCACCCTTATCGTTTCAGTTGTTGAGATTTTTTAAATGGGATTAAAAAATAATAGGGGTTATTATCGCCTCTGTGGTCTAGCGGTTCAGGTGTTGGACTTGACTGCATGAGGTCCTGGGCTCGAATCCCGGGTCGGGCAACAAGAAGAAAACTTGGGTTTTCCAATTTCCCAATTTAAAAAAAAAATGTTTCTCGGATATGTGCCCGGTTGGCAATAGGCTTGCCACCTATCACATTGTGGGACTTGTCTAGGCTAGTCGTGGGTGCCCTGGTTGTGCCTCTGCCTACCGCTTCGGGGATTTGGGCTTACTTTAATAGGGTTTAGATAGAGAAGTTAATCATTAATACCTAATGACCTCTCTGGTCTAATAGTCGGGTGCTGACGGTGAATACAATATATATCCGCCGTTTCATTCCCGTGTCAGAATTTATGTTCTTCTTATAAAAGTTTTCTAAGTCTTCTAATAAAAATGTTTATCACTTATCACATCGTCAGACTACGTTAGGCTAATCGTGGATGCTCTGGTTGTCCCTCTGCCTTTGGGGTTATGGGGTGAAAATATTTACATTAGTTGTCAAATTAGATAGTAATAAAATTAAGTTGACTGGTAGAGAATATTTTAAATAGATAATTAATAAATAATAAAATTGGTAATCCAATTTTTTTTGAGTGTGTTAACATCGATACAACATTACAACTGAGTATAATACATAAAAGAGAGTTTGGTAAATTTAATAATCCGGGCAGATATTACATATTATGTATGTATTAATATAACAAACTGTGTACTTAATAAAAATTTTGCCTCACCAACAATACGATGTAAGGATATGTTACGTGCCTTCCCATAACTTCCGTTATTGTAATTAATCACAGTAGCTCCGTATACACAAATCATAAAATATGTTGCCTTATTCTAAATCCCAAAACAGTAATAAAATAACCTGCGTAAGCCATATGAATAAAGTTAGAGAAGAGAAGAGAGGTAAAATGACCGACTATTTTATAAGAATACGTTTATACGGATAATATTAATATATAATAATATAAATAAATATAAATATTAGTTATTATTGTAAGAATACATATACAATATCGCTGAGAAGAGAAGAGATGTAGAATGACCGTCTATTTGGTTAGAATACGGTTAGAAAGATAAAATTAACGTATCTTTAATAAATTCATATTTTTAAATGAAGAAACACTTGTACTGTTTTACGTATCACTTATATTTTATTATTTTATAAATAGCCTACCGGTTTCGCTTTTTACAGCATCATCAGGGCTAGAACTTAATTTAAGTTCTAGCCCTGAACTACTGAGCCCTGTACAAGTGTTTCTTCATTTAAAAATATGAATATTTGGAAGTTTTACCAAGCGCCGACGATGGAAAATATCAAATATCTTAAATAAATATAAATATTAGTTATTAATGTAAGAATACACTTGATCTGTTTCGATTTCCTTGAAGACCTTACAATAAATAAATAAGTAACAACCTAGAACAAGTCACACAAATTAAATCTAATCCCAAAGTAAGCAAATTAGATGCTTAATAATGATAAAACTAAATATCCCTTGACAAGTTACACAAATTAAATGAAACATCAAAGTAAGCAAATGATATGCTTATGTTATGGGTCCACGATTCTAATACAAAGAAATACTTAAATAGATACCAGAATAAATTTAATACACACCCAGACCCGAAAATGCAGAAATTTAAATGTTCATCACACAAATGCCTGCCCCCGTCGGGAATCGAACCCGAGCCTCGCGGCGGTCAATGTAGTTAGGCATGTACGCTAGCTACTCGACCAATGACTTCAAGTCCAACACCGAACTACCTACACAGGCGAGTATATCATATCTATATAAAAATGAATCCCCATTTCGCGTGGTCATCGCATTAAGCCGGAACGGATGGACCAATTCTGCTGATTATTTTTCTGTTATTTAGATTATTGACAATAATACTTCATACCAACCGCCGTATGAAGAAAAAAACCGGGAACATTGCAGAGAAAGTGAAAAAAAACTATACTTAACATTTTCCCTAGAAACTATTAGTAGCAGTTAATGTCCAGCGGTGTGAAGTTTACCGGGTCGGCTAGTATTAAATAAATACCAATAAAGCCGTTCAAACTACAGAGGGGACGGCTGAAAAAGAAATAACCAAACACACTGCTAAAAACGTAACTTTTCTTGTACAGTCAAGTAGAAATTGCATGTATCACCCGCATAGTGTATCAAGCTAGAAAATAATAATATACCTACTCGTAATGTATATTAACGCGAGTGGCGTCGAGTGGGCAGATCTGTCACTGGATCATAATTATTCTACAGGGGATTTAAAGTAGAACAGATGCAAGATACAAGCTTATTAGTTAGCGAATTAAGAAAACAATACTGATTGTATATTTTTACTAGTAAAAATGAAGTATACAAATACAGAGAGGATATAAGAAGTACGTGTAATATAGTATAATACGAATAATATAATTATTCAATATTTTTAAGTACACTACGTTTTTTTAACCAAGATCCTTTTCGTACTTCTTGAGATCATTTGCTATATACTATGTTAGCCAGTTCCAATATCAAAAAAATGGTTGAAAATTTACATCAAGCAAGGAACATGAAAATTTTTATGAATAAATTATAACCAACAACCTACTTCACGAAAATTTATAAAATTTACATGGGGCGACTTCGGAATTATGACCTACTTTTTGAAAAAAGAACTATTAAAATGTGTTGGTTTTTAGCTGAATAACTTAATTACAAAAATTCCAAAAAAAACATACGGAAATAAGAACATCGTCCTGTATTGAGTTGGTTCGAAAAGCGGACGACCACAACTTAGCATCGTCTAATATCGAACTACTTAAAACAAAAAGTAACTGAAGAATAATAGATAGAGCTTCAATATCTTCAGCAATTACATATTGAGCTTTATTTGGTTTGCTTTTGTTGACGTCATTTTTAGCAAATACCAATGGCAAAATGCTTTCTATTTATTTTTTTTAAAAAAATGTATAAAATAAAACTTAAATCGCCTCTGTAGTCTATCGGTTCAGTTGTTAGACTTGACTGCCTGAGGTCCCAGGTTGGAATCCCAGGTCGGGTAAAAAGAAAATTGGATTTTTCTAATTTTCTAATAAAAAAGGAAACGTTGATCATGATAGGAAATGTGCCCGGTTGGCAATAGGCATTGTGGGACTTAGTGTCTTCGTTTAGTCGTGAGTGCCCTGGTTGTGCCTGTACCTACCATTTCGGGGATATGGGCGTGAAAATACTTAAAATAAAACTTATTTTAAAAAAAGATGTGACAAATAAAATACAAAATTATGTGAACGCTTGATCGTATGACTTACGGCACAGGATAAACAACGTCGACAGACAAACAAATTAATAGAAGCGACATGTGCGCGCCCCGGATTAGACAGGATTAAAAATTAAAGATATTAAGCGTACCGGGATTGGCACGGCACGGTCCGTTACACATAGGCCGGTTTGTGAATGAGAGGACGTCAAGGGAGATTATTAAAATAGAAGTTTTAGGGTTTCGAATTGACGTCTCTTGAAATTGATGTGTCTTCGAGCAAACCCCAATTCGATATTCTGTGATTTATATGTCAAACGATTTGAAAAAAGGAGTAAGGTTATAATATGTTAGATGCCTACATTTTCGTGTATTTTTCTTGATTTCTCAGTAATTTGTGATTTTTTGTATGTTACACAGTTTCGCCTCAATTAGTGAACTGGTTATTTTTTTTAATTTTATTTTAGAAGAGCATTCTGACGAAGTAGTTTCCCAAAGAAATTGCAGACAATATTTAATTCATTTTTCGTGTGCTTAGAAGGCATTAAAATTATTTAATATTTTGTATTTTGCATGAGGTCCCGGGTTCGAATCCCGGGTCGGCCAACAAAAAGAAAATTCGATTTTTCTTATTTTATAATTTAAAAAAAATGTTGGTCGGGATTGGAAATGTGCCCGGTTGGCGGTAGGCTTGCCACCTATCACATAGTGGGACTTAGTGTCTTCGGCTAGTCGTGGGTGCCCTGGTTGTGCCTCTGCCTACATCTTCGGGGATATGGGCGTGAAGATACTTTTTAATATTTTGTAAAATAGTAAACACGCGTGCGGCTCTATTAATATAGTAAGAGACAACGATCGCCTTTAGACACCATAGATGTCTAGGGCGTCACTATTATGTTAGTATCTAAGGCGACGTGTGTAAGTCTACCAGCTATGCTACTGTTCAGAATGGAAGAAAGCGATAGTGAAAACTGACGAGTGTCACGAAATTCAAGTCAGTGTTACTGCTATACATCACTTTTTACTCAGTAATTCATTACTTTCTTTTGAACAGCGTACGCATATGTTATTTCGCTGTAAACGTAATCATAACACAAAAATCAACAGCTGTTTAAATGAAAACTAGGTTTTGTCTGCAGCATACTAGCTTATTAAAGTTTATTTGTTCGAAAATCGTTGATATATCGAGCAAAATCAATTCTCCCAGTCATAGGTTACCCGTCAGCCAAATATCATTAAGATCGGCTAACTTCGAAATCGACTGACCCAAATTTTCTTCCCACTTTCCCTTTAAATCTATTAATAAGATGTCATTTGATACCACTTCTAATCTTCTTAAACTAGTTTCGTAGATACTTAAAGAAAAATATTCGCAAATCTTAGACCGCACAAAAATAAGTAAGTAAGTATCTTCACGCCCCTATCTCCGAAGAGGCTGGCAGAGGCACAACCAGGGCACCCACGACTAGCCGAAGACACTAAGTCACACAATGTGATAGGTGGCAAGCCTATCGCCAACCAGGCACATACCCAATCCCAAAAATATTAAAATTGGAAAAACCCAATTTTCTTTTTGTTGCCCTACCCGGGAATCGAACCCGAGACTTCATGCAGTGAAGTCCGACAACTGAACCGCTAGACCACCGAGGCGACAAATGTTTTTAAAGTAACAAACCTAAAATCCTTCGGTTTGTAGTCGTTAACCAGTAACCTCACGGGACGATACACGGCCGTGTCTACTTAAGTAGACAAAATAAACAACATAATTACGTCCATGAACCGTGACACATTACGAAAAGTTTCGTTAAAGTAAATGACAAGGAATAAAAAAGGCTCATTACACACTTAATGGTAGCTTATTATTTCGGACCACGACTTGTACTGACAAATTAGTATCGTAAATACTGAGGTAATTGTCCGCCATCTTGTCAAAACGCATGGGAATGACAAATGCGTTTATAATAATGTAGCATTCGGATATTATTTTGCGGTTGAACCTATATTATAGTGTTCAGATGCCTTACCATGACGTCTGAAACATTGAAGCAACGATTATTAGGTATTATTACAGAGTCAATGCTCTGTTCTGCATGTGCTATTCTGTATCTGGCTTAGCGAACTTCGCTCCGGCCAGTGTTACCAGGTGATAGGCACGAAAATATACTTTAGTCGCTTCTATGATACAGTGTTTTTGACAAAATTACGGTAAAACTTGGAAAAAATATAGTGTCTTAAAAACCTTCAGCTATCTAGACTTATCTCAATGTCACGCTCTCCGTAACGTCTGAAGCTTTGAAGCAATGACTTTGTTATCACAATGTCAAAAATTTGTTGTGAATGGATTATTCTGAATGAAGAGTTTATGCTAAACTTGCTGGCTCGGTAAACTTTGTTTCGCCTATTGGCTAACAACAATTGGTAAAGTAATTTTTTTTTTTTTTATGATAATGGAAGGCAAACAAGCAGACGGATTTCCTGATGGTAAGAAATTCACGTCGCCTAGAGACACCAAAAGTGGTAATGGTGCGTTGCCAACCTGAGGCCGGGATGTTAGGCTTCGAGCAAAAGTAAGTTTACCGGATACCTTACCTTCCGAACCGGAACACGTCACGACATTATGGTGGCAGGAATAGGTAAGGCGGTGGTACCAATCCGCGTGAGTTGTTCGAAACTCTACCACGTAGTCAAATGTCACGGTGTTAGTGACGGTAAGCCTATGCTCGCCTTTTACGAGCTGCCTGGCAGGAAGGCAGATGGTCTATTTTGCAAAGGAGCCCGGACCAACACGGGGTAAAAAAAACAATGTGTTCAAAATCTTATTTGACACGCCCCACTCCTAAAATCATATTTGTATGAAAAAGGTTGCAAAGCTGGAGGAAGCTAGGCAGGTAGCTAAGGATCGTGACGTACTTGATATCCTTTGCCTGGCCTGTAAGGGAGTTAGCGTGAAGATGTAAGTATGTTCTAAATCTGATTCTAATTCAACGATAATTGATTCCCCTTAAAAACTTCCAAAAACTTCCACCCTTGTTAGTCAGGTAAACTACTTTTTAAAATAAATTAACGTATGTTGAATATCGAATCAAATTCAATAATATTATTGAAGTCAAAGTTTATCTTTATTTTACGATAGCGCAAAATTTTGACCAAATTTGACCAGCTTATGATATCCTGTACGTTCAAATGTTTCTCTACATTCCGGTTTTAAGTAGATTGGTCACTTATTCAGTGTTGTTATGTCTGTAATTTCCTAAATCCACTAATTTAACTTTTACTTGTATCCTATGAGAATCCCTTTAGTTAGCGGGATAAAAAGTATCTTATAACCTTTCTCAGATAAAAAACCTACTTCTCCAATTTCGTTACGATCGGTTTAGTTAGATTTTTTTAAATATTCTCAATGCACATAATGCACTCTTATATTATATAGTTTGAATATGAGTCTTATCTAAACAGTTTTTGTTCGAACTGCGGGGCTTTAATCAAGTTTTAAAATTTATTTAAGTACTCTCTTAAGTACGCTTCGATGGACATGAGCCAAACTTCAAGTCAGTTTCCAAGTGTGTATAATATGAATAAATTTTCATTATATTCGGAATTATTGTTTTTTTATTTATAATATACTAGTTGTTACCTGCGGCTTCGCCTGTGATAAACTAAGATGAAGCTATCCTATCTTCCAAGTTGGATCATACCTCATACGGTGTGTAAATTTGATTGAAATCGGTTAGGTAGTTTATGAGTACATCGCGGATTAACATCGTAACACGTATTTTACAGTACTAAGATTTGGAACACCTGCATAAGAACTAAGAAATTCTTAAGAAAGAAATAACTCACTGCTGATATGATACTGATAGGTCTTATCTGAATTGGAAATGTGTTCCGTAAAAAGGTAAAGTGTACAATTTTAAACATATAATAATAAAATAAATTCCTTATTTCGGACAACAAAGATCCATACTTGCTAAGCACTACAATTTATACATTTAAAATAATCAATTACATATTAGAATCATTATCATTAATTAAAATTAGAATCAAATAAAAATCAAAATTAAAAGTTAAAATCAATATCACAATTCAAAATTAATGAAAAATAAATAAAATTAAAAATTAAATTACACATTAAAATTAAAATCAACAATCCATTTCAAAATTAAACCGAACTTAAATTAAATTTCATTTCTTAAGATTTATAAAAATTAAATTGTATTATATTATATATTTTAAACTACACATTACTGTCTTAATAAGAGCTTTATATTTATTTCAACTAAGACAATCAATTTATGGGAAAAACACCTTAATTTACTACCATACTCATAAAATGCATAATAAATTTAGAATTGGGTCTATCCGCTATTGTTTTCAGAATGCTGTTCTGACTTCCCCGCACTCTGCTGACCAAAGAAATTAGCTTTTTGCGTAGGATGGCCTGAAAACCATCAGTTTTCGTATGAAAAAACATTTCAGAGGC
>NJDD01000543.1:312094-330484 GCA_002245505.1 Calephelis nemesis
TTTTACGTTCCGTTCATTGTAAGTAAATTACGTTACTGATGTAAATAAATTGCGAGACTTGTCCTTACTTTATATGTAATGTGATAAATTATCGTTGCGTGTAACGAAATGGCATACATCTAATTCTGCAAGCAAATTCTTACAATAAATCCATCGGAAATTAATTTATTTACGTGTGCACCTAATTCAATTATGGGGGACAGCGTTTCTCAATCTTCTTGGTGTTTTCACTCACATTGCCTAAACTTTAAAACTTTAAACTGAAGACTTCAAATATTCATATTTTTAATGACTTCAAACTTTTAATTTTATAGTAAAAACAAATATGAAGTTTTACTAGGTATTTCGCCATGCGATTTTTATGTTTATCTTCTTGTGATTGCTAATACAAATCAAACGTTATATTTAATACGTACTAGCTTCCTAACACTGATTTGCTAAATTATTATAAATCTTTATCAAGTTAATTAAATGGTCTAAGTAACACCATCTCGTGCATGTTAATCATTGTGCTTTTAAAAAAAATCGTAGTAAACTTTTTCATCAAAACCTTATTGTTAGCTATCAGTATTTCAGTAATGTCAGCGATATTCATTGCTCATCTCCAACAAATTTATATTTGGAAGAGAACAATCGTATTTTTTAAACATTGCGATAAATTGTGTCAGGTATTTGAGAAGCGCTGTCCATAGGAAAGTCTATAAAACATGTCGTATCTGGAGAAGCGGAGGTGGGAATCTTTGATCAGATCGCAGCCGTCGTCACTTCAAAGGAGCGCTATTTACAAACAGATCGATTGATCGATTCCTTACAGAAGCTACCATTCTATTTCGATAGCCATTTTGAGAACACTATTTTTAAATTTGTTAATTACAACCATCAAAATATTTATGCAAGTTAATTATTGACAAAACAATGACTCAAATGTTTTGAATTGGTTTAGTCTCACCATTGCATGTTTCAAGGTCGTTTTCCCCGCCCTGGTCCTGATCCTCTGTATAAAATAGACTATTTGCCGTCCTGCTTACCAGCTGGTAGGAGACGAGTAAAGGAGTCATTAGTTTATTACTACCAAGACCACTGGTGGTTGAGTGCTCTGCAGCAACTTGCCCGTGTAGGGATCTACCGCCTAACCTATTCCTGTCGCCATAAAGAATTTTTCGTAGATCTTTTAAAGGAAACATTTTTTTCTGTAACGTATCATAATATAAACCGTTTATAGAGCGTACTACATAAACTTCTGGAAACGGAATATATTTTTGATTTGGTGCCAGATTCTGAAGGTTCTATCGAGATTATTTTTTTAATATTGTATTGAGTCCAAGATTTGATACGTATTTATTTATTTTACACTTTTTGTACACGCAATAGAGAATCGACAGCAGTAAAATACAAATATATATACTGTACAAAATGCGAGCCTATCTCTAACAAGATATATCTTACAGCTAACCTAAGATAGAGAAAAAGCAATACAAAATAAAAAAGTGATAGGTAGACAAGTAAAGGTGTACAAGCTTACGATTAAAAGGATAACAAAAACTTTATTAAAATTATAAACTACTCTGTAAAAATGTTTACTTAATACTGTAACATATATTGCAATAACAAATAAAAGGTAAACAAAAACTGATATGAATGTTATACCTACTAGTAGTTAAGTTCAAACAACTAGTGATTACATTACAGACTACAAAAGTAAGAAAGTTTTAAAGTATGTAAACGATTGTATCTTACTATCAGGAAAGCCGTGTGCTTACCCGTTGACCTCTAACATAACAAAAAAACTACGGAATTCTTAAAGAGGCTGCACAGGCTGAATTCTTTACTCTGAATACGGCAAAAATGACACATTAATTTTATTACAAATCCGCCCGCCATTTGCCACATCAATATAAAACATTTCTTTGATAACAACAATAAATCCAAAGCTTGAATACAAGGATTACACGGTTATTTATAACTACAATAATTCCAAGAAACACCAGCGATGCGGACTTTTTGAAATAGTACGGATTAAATAAAAATATGTCAAGACAAATTCAGGACAATTCGTGCAAAGGGATTTAGTAACAAAATGGCGGATGTATTTTTTTCTTTCGAATTCATAAAGCTGAATGTATTTTAATATTGTGCCGAGATTGATTTGTGCGCTTAATAAATACCTCGTGATTCACGTCGCCTTTTTTTAAATGGTATCAACACTATTGATTTTTTTGAATCAATTTGACTCTCTCTGGGACCGGCTAAGACCTTTAGGCCAGTCTGCCACTTCGTCCATAGCAATAAATTCTTTTCTTGTTATTTATTTTCAATTTACATCTCCATTTTTGTATGGAATTTCATTTCGGGGTCTTGAGTAAAGCGGTAGCCTCTTTGCTCCACTTTATTTTGTCAGATTTGGCGAAAAAGAAAATACACGAACTAATTACTTCGTTAATATTTCACTTTGCAATTTGACTAAACAAAATTGTACTAAATGCGGAGTAAATTACCTATTTTTCATCATAATATACAGGAAGTTCAATCATTATGAAGAAACCTTTGATCTCAGAATACAAGAACAGAAGAAAACTGAAAACATTATTAAGTTTTCGTTGACTTCAATTGTGGCATAGTTTTTATAATAATATAAGGATAGACGTTTGTCAGTACATTCAATATTACGCAGAATGAAAACAGGTTAAGAAATAAATCTTGGTGTACTCAGACAGTGACACGGGATTTAAATCGCCAGCTACAGTTTTAATACATTTAATTTGAGAATTAGATGCGTGGCACACTTACTGAAAGATGTTAATCCAATTTAGTTTATTTTTTTGTATTTAGTTTATAGAAAAAGAAGCAAATGTATATCATATTTGTAAGAATTAGACGTCGCCTTTAAATATCAAGGATTTACCATTCCCAATACAAAACAATAAACTTAGAATAATAAGTTTCTTGCCAGTGATGCCTACCTCTCAAGCTTTTGTGACGAGGACTAACATTATTCCGACAGAAAAAGTAATGTTAACACTCAAACTTGAGCAATCGATTGCATAATATAAGGGTACAATAGACACTACATATGTTCACGCAAGAGGCTTAAGATTCCAATTGAAATTTGGCAACGCACCATATCCATATGTAATTATAGACGACGTTTTCGGAAATTTGCCTCCTTGTTTGCCCTTTTATAACATAAAGTTTTAAAATCCACTTAAAGCTATGTCACAATCAATAACTTCCATGTCAATTAAATTTGCAAAATGTTTAAGCAAAATTAATTCAGACATTGATGCCGCCATTTTCATATGAGGTTCTTTGACAAGATTAATTGTGTAGAAATTGACGGATATACGGACAAGCGACACCGTAATCGTAATAGAATTTGTATTTGCAAAAAATGGGTTAAATTATGAGCATTGTAAATATTCTATGCCCGAACTTATTTAACGTTTAACTATAACTAGTGGTAGCCCATTGGTCGAAATTCGACCATAATATATTTTAATATCTTGTTAATAAGAACGCCATCTTCATTTCTCACGACCAACTAATATGTTTCCAAACTTTTTAGTGCACCATCTGTGATCTTTTATCGTTATTATCAATATATTTTTTGTGTGTGACAAATGCATGGTAGTGTGTGTAATGTTTCATTTATTGATTTAATGTACTTTAAAAGCATTATTATTGAAAAACATAAGCGTTCTGCATCCTATATCCTATACATAAAATATAAGTGTGCCAAATTTTATGCTTCTGCGTCCGCGCAATTTTCGTAAAAAGGGGTCCAAAGTTTTGGCATCACGTTTACCAAACGCTAAAGTTGCGTTGCCTGATGGAAAGCCTGTTTGACATTTTACATCGCCTTGGTAAATTTTAAAAACTCTATAAGTGGTCCCACATGAACATTTTTGGGGATAAAAACTATCCTGTGTGTTAATCCAAGTTACCCTCTATGGTGTGCCAAATTTCATGAAAATCGGTTTAGAAGTTTTTGGGTGAAAGAGTAACAAACAAACATACAAACTTTCGCATGCATAATATTTGCAGATATAGCAAATATCCGAATATAGAGTTAGCTGCAACGATGCCGGCTTCTAAAAATATGTTTACCCTTTTAAAATCACTATTCTGGCATAATTAAGTGACATTATATTAAACGGCTTCTGCAATCTATTTCCTCAATATATTTTGCATTTGAATTTTGAATTTAAATCAAACAATTTGCCACCTGACTTGATACCTGTTCACCGGCTTAAGTGTGAGAAGGGTATGGACAGACAGATAATGATTAACGATATCAGTATGGACAGATATGAAATTTCGCCATGTTAGTATTTGAGATCTTTGGTACCTAATCGGAAATTTAATAGTAATACATTTCTTACAAAACAAAACAATGATGGTGTTGGATTCCTGTCCTGGAAAGTTGCTGCAGAGCACTCTACGGACTATGACCAGTGGTTTTGTTAGTAACTCCTACTAATGTTATAAATGCGAAAGTCTGTCTTTCTGCCTATCTGTCCATCTGTCTGCCTGTTGCTCTTTCACAGAGAAACTGCTGAACCGATTTTGATGAAATGTGATACGCATATAGTTTAAAATCCGGGTACAAACGCAGGCTATTTTTTGACAAAAAAATAAAGATTTTATTCTATCTGTTCACGCGTGATGCGATGACTAAGGGAAATAATTTTGACGTGTCTATGTGACTTTGGCATCATAACATTTGAACGGATTGACCGTTTGCGAAACGTTTTTTTTGTTAGAAAGTTGATGTATTTAGCTATATCACATGCCCGGCTACAGTTTTTGTCCGGGGTTACTGAAAATTTATAATTTTAGTGTTAAATTATATATAAAACAGATGGGAAAAAAGTAAAAGACAAAACAGAATATAATATGTAAGAAATGATCTTCTAATCATAATAAAATTATTTATAATACATATCATGTGCTAACATAAGGATCATTTGGGAGGAGCTCATAAATCTAATTTAGACACGTTTGGGCAGGCGAAAACGTCCCCAGCGTGTAGCGTGTCATTAGCACCTAATAAAGCGTCTTTATAATATAAACAAGAAGTGAATGTGAATGTTGCTTGCACCAGTTAATTTGGTGTCTCAACATTCTGGGAGCCATTCTGTTCACAGGATATCTGGTTTAGTTGCCAGAAATAAATGTTACTGGGAGTAAATGTTAGTATTAGTATTAGCTATTATTCGGTATATCACAAATCTAACTCTATTCTTTAGACAAGGTATTTGTGTAGAGCTTGTGATTGGTTCAACTGGCAGAAATGAATGTTGCAGGATTTTTATGCTATGAGACAAATAAGCAAACGAATTTCGTGAGGTAAAAACTAATTTTATAAGCACCTGAGACCAAAGATACATTCGAAGTGCCAAAAATAAAAACGAAATGTAGGCCACCTAAATCACACAATAAAATTACAGTTGTATGTGTATCCTGCAGACATAATGACTGTCTTAGTCCGTGTTGGAGGGTAGGGCAGCCGGTAGACTTGAATAATAGGTCTAACTTCCCGTCACAGGAAAGCGACACACCTGGAACATCAATAGTGTATATAGCTGATGTCTATTACCAAAAGTAGAGCCATGTGCAGTTTGTGCACACCTCTGCCTTCTCATTAAAAAAAAACTATGATGGACCGAACATTGGTTTTCAGTTAAACTTAAAAATGCATGAATTTTCCAGCACTTCGGCGACGTCGTGTCGTGTCTCTTGTTACTACTACTTACTTATCTCAACGCCAAGTCCCATACGTGGTAGGCAGAGAGTATCGAGTGCCAAATGTTACGAGTCTTTCAGGTTCTAGATCACTTACCATCAGGTGAACAAGTGAGGTATATTTCCATAAAAAAGACATGCCCAGCTTCATTGCCTACACATTCATTACTCTTTTCATATAAACAGACCCATTTTGGAGACTCTTGAATCCATCCTTGGATAATACCAGAGCGATTTGATCATGGAATATCAACCTAGGTTACCCTGGGTACCTACATCCATCCACATTCGCTTTGTATATCTGCTTTAGTGACATTTCATCTGTCCGAAATGATTTCACCCGTCCTCTTTTTTATATTAACACTTTCTTTCAATCCCACTCTTTCTCAGATCTCACTGTTATGAACTAATTTGAACTCATCGACCAGGCGATAGGATCATCACTTCTCCCAGACAAAACTGTATTCTATATCCTTTACCTGCTGCATTTATTTTGAACTCCATAAATTTAACACGTACCTTATTTAATTTTGTCTGTGTGTCTTAACATTTTTCCCTAGAGAACATATCAGCACGTCAATGGAGCGGCCACTAAAGCTGTCGTCAAAGCCATTACTTCGGTTTGTGTTAGTGGGCTATCATCGACTGTAATGCAGTAATAAACAAAAGAATTATTTATTTATAACGCATTAGAGGCGCCTACCATAGATATGTATAGTACGTTAAATAAATATCTTCCAATAAACACCACAAATTTATCTAAAACACAAAATACATAAGTAGACACGATCTTTAAAATGTTTGTAAATAAACGTTTCCACGTGTAGCGGAATATAGAAATTAACTGGTTAAGTAAAGGTTTATATTGCGCTGTGCGCTATTAAAGTTGCTACGATATAAAAGGTTGTCAACTTGAGCTCAGGCTCCGAGTAGCATTTTTTAAATTTATTTTAATGTGAGGAACCGTCAAACGAGCTAACAGGACACCTGATAGAAAATGGTTACTATTGCGCATGGACATCTGAACACACAACTCGCCTGTTACTGAAGTGATGCTGTTAAATAGGAGATTAATTAATTTTAATACGCTCCTTAAAAGATTCCATGACATGTCTTAAGAAAGGAAGGAAGGACACTAATTCAGAAAGTGAGTTTCAGAGTTTGGTAGCACGAACTAAAAAGTTCCGACTAAACAGCAAGGGCAAGCTCTATGGGCTATTTTTCTGACAGGTGAAATGTTACTTAAACATATATATACTATGCGAATGTGGAGTTATGTAGGTACCCGGGGAGATCAATTCCACGATCAAATCACTGGGATATTATCCGTGGTTGTGTCAAGACTCTCCGAAACCGGCTATATAAAAAGAGTAGTGAATGGGTTGGCAAGGAAACTAGGCAGGTCTTTTTTATGGAATTACACCTCACCTGTCCACCTGATGGAAAGTGATCTCCTAAAAATAATAAATACAACAAAAAAAGAAGTAACGAATATTTTATTCTAACGCATGATGCGATGGCCAAGGGAAATAGAAATTTATTACGTTTATACTTATTTTAATTTATTAGATAAGTTAGATCTGTGTGAGTGTGTGTGTCATTTCATAACATTTGAGAGGATTGACCATTTGCGATACTTTTTTTTGTTTGACGAAATTCATACATTTAACCTGTAAATTGTTACATCGAAATATCTGGTAGGTTTAATAATTGTCCACGTGTACAAATAGACGATGAACACAAATACATTTCATGGATGACAAAATACGACCGACCCGCGACAATGCAACGACTGACACCTGTCAAAACACTAAAACCGACGCTCAAGTCAAAAGAAATCTGCGGACCCAGAATCATTAATTTATTTTATTAATAAATTAATTTTTGCTTCTGATATATCGCGAAGTGTACTTACTTGTACATAAGTCTTTTTAATTTGCATCATTTAACTTAGTGCAACCTTTTTTTTTTCTTTGGAAGTAATAACCAGTAGCTAAGTGTAGTTAAAAGAGAACTACGCTAGCGTGAGATTGATCGGTTGTAAAAATTTATGAGTGTTGAATTACATAAATAGTTCAACCAACAGTTTCATTTAACGTTTGACAGCTGTCAAACTCAAACAGGCACTCTAGCAGTCTCTTTTATTCGTATTATGTGATAGGTATTGTATTTTATACCTTCTGTGAACGTTAAATATTTTTTTGTAATAGTATAGTGACTTGGACCACACTTGTGTCAGCAGTTCAGTGTCAATAGCGTACAAGTATGACGTTTGTCTGTTTGTCACGATCGCGGAAACGGCCTCCACTGAATAGCCGACTAAATTATGTGGTCCCGTTACTCTGTCCCGATATTGTTTTATCTATTTGTTCTCCTGCCATACTGTATTATCTGTGGTAGTCGACATCTTGGATTTACGACTTCGTGACTTTGCACGATTTTTAAGAGAAAGCGGTAACGTGACTATGATTAAAAAGGGAGATCGACGAATTGTACGATTATACTATTTTAATCTATATACCTACGCGTATCAAACATAAACGAACCTAGAACATACGCCTGATTTTTCGAATTGTAGATTCAATTTTAAATTATACAACAGAAAATTAAACAAAAAACAGGTTGCACTCCGGGAGAGCCGGCAGAAGTGAAAACTTGAATGTTAACGTTGTGCATTTTTGATATTTTGGAATGGTTAGGAATTGTTTTAGTTATCAGTATCAAAGTACTATCATTTATGTGGTAGAATACAATATTCATTTATTGCGCTATCGTACACAAACATGACAACACGAACATTCTCGCGAACGCCCTGCGCCGTCTTACAAATTTTGGTATCACGAAATTTCAGGTCACGTGTCCATACGCGATTTTAGAAGTTTTTACCCATTCCAAAAAAAAGTGCGCAATGCCGCTAAAGAAGTTTTCACTTCAAAAAAATGTTGTCCTATCTACTACGCGTTTGTGGGACCAGTTATTGGCTGTAGCATTAGCAATATTTACGGCTTAGAAACTTACTTAGGTTGTTGTAGCTGTTCGTTGACTGCAATGATTTCTAACCGACGCCTAAATACCATGTTCTTTTGCCTCCTTGGCAATAAAGAAAGGCTAAATATGTATGTTTTTATGCTTTAAAAGTAGATTCTGGCTCATAATCGAAAAGTATATAAATACTACGTAATGAGAGGCGGCAGGAGGAGGCAAACCCGAATTTTGTATGAAGTTTGGCTTACTGGCACATGACATTTGACAGCAAGTAACAAAGTCTGTTAAAATAACATGGTGAAAATTGATCTACCCGTTTAATTTGAAAGTTTAATTCTAAAGGAATTCAGATTTAAGGCAAATAGTGTCATCTGACTAGTGAATAAAAACACAGCAAACTTAATCCTTTTATTAAAACTATACTTCTTTTGGCGCGTTAGGAAAAAATGATGAGGGTAAATTTTTACGATGCACGCTCACACCGTCACGAAAAACCGACATGATGAAGTTAGCTATAGATAACATTTTAGTTTTTAATTATGTAGAAATATTTTTTTGTGATATTTTTATTAAATATTAAATAAACTTTATTTAACTAAATAATGCATTATGATAAAACTTTTAATGTATTTAATACCTTTTTTCTATGTTTAGTGTCATTTTGTCTACAAATGTAAAATAAGGCAAAAGATAAAAATTTTAAAAAGATTTTTATCTTATCACGCCGAAGAAGTATAACTTCTAACGCGTGTACATAAGTACACACACATTTTTTTATATTAATGTTGTGCCAAACTGCGCATAATAATGAGAAATTTCGTGCGATTTTGTAATACGAATAGCATCTTGTTATAGAACAAAAACAAAATAATCTCTATTGTATGTATTCCCGATTGACTACAAACAGCTATGAAACACAAATTGACAATAATATTGTAATAAAATAAACAATATGTAATATTGAACACGAATCTGAATGGCTCAAATCAGTGGGATTGTTTCGGCCTGGTCCCACAATGGGTTATTAGTGTTTTTACCTATAATAACCCGCAGATTGTTCTGTCATTACGTCTGACTGTTCATATGGAACGAGGTACCGTCAGACAAAAAGGTTTGCTTCTTTTATAATAATGGAAGGCAAACAAGCAGACGAATTTCCTGATGGTAAGAAATTCACGCCGCCTAGAGACACCAAAGATGGTAATGGTGCGTTGTCAACCTGAGGCCGTGATGTTAGACCTCAAGCAAAAGTAAGTTTACCAGCCACTCATATTTTTAAATAAAGAAACACTTGTACTTTTTCACGTATCACTTGTAATTTATTAATGTTATAAATAGGCTAACGGTTTCGCTTATGACAGCATCATCAGGGCTAGCAGCCCTGTAGTACAAGTGTTTCCTGTATTACAAGTGTTTACCAAGCGCCAACGATGGAAAATATCAAACATAATTTACCGGCTACCTTACCCTCCGAACCGGAACACGTCAACGACAAGCATTGGACATTATGGCGGCTGGAATAGGTAAGACGGTCACGTGTTATTGACGATGGTCATGTTGTTAGTGACGGTAAGACTATGATCGCCTTTTTATTATCAAAAGTCAAGACGTATTGACAATACTAGACACAGAAGGTGTAAACTGTGCGTTGCCATCCCGAAGCAGATATTTAACGTTTGTTGCGTAAGTTATATTGGCGGTAATTCCGCTGCGCATTAAAGTAGCGGCACGCTGTTATGGCCGGTTTGACGTTTGTTGTGCCTAAGTAAACATTTCAATTTTAATTTCGTTAAAACTTTTAAATGTGCTATTACTTGTCATACTAGTCATAAATACCAAATCTTATAAATTAGATTGGGATTTTGGTTATAATATTCTTTTTGATAATAAATTTACTGCCTCGTTGGTCGAGTGGCTACCGTACACGCCTAACTACATCGACCAAACGCGAGGCTCGGGTTCGATTCCCGACGGGGGCAGCCATTTGGGAGATGAACATTTAGATGTCTGCATTTCCGGGTCTTTGTGTTTATTAAATATATTCTATTCTATTCTAATATTTAAGTATTTCTATGTATTAGAATCGTTGATTATCACCCATAACACAAGCATATAATTTGCTTACTTTGCGATTAGATTCAATTCGTCTGACGTGTCCAGTGATATTTATTTATTTATTATTCACATCACTATTGTAATGTGTCAAACCGATTATTATTGCGTGTCGTCGCTACATTGACTATATTTATAGCAATGGGCAACTTATCATAGAAATTCTATAAATTTATTCTTTAATGAAATAACCGATGCCGCGCGCTGCAGCTAGACTAGATAATCTTACCAAATACAGGTTAATCTTAGTTTTCCTTAGTCTTAGTCATCATTCAACGACTCGTACACTGTGCTTTTTTTGCCAACGTGTCAATGTCAAGGCGCGGTCACAGCCAACAAGAATCCATAACATAATGACAGACATTATGGATGGAATGGTTGCGTCTGATATACAGACTTACATAATATGTTGTGTAGATAATTATGGAGATACAGCTTCACTGTGTGGTTTTAAAATATACTTGTCATTAAGGCTGAATACATATAGATCTTTGTTCGAATAGTTCAAAACAAATATTAAATGAGAAGTTTTTGTGATAATCGGGGAAAATGACGAATGCAGTTTTTTGATAACTGTTGCATTTTGCGCGTGTAATGAGTAAATTAGTCAATATCAGTGGCATTTTGTACAATTTAGGACTGGTACAAGTGGAGTATTTACGAAAAAAATTCTCATGTTTATTCTTGTTGCCACCAAATCTCACTCAATGAACTTAAGTAACGATGCCACCATTTTAGCTGCAAACCCTGATATGATGACACCCTATGACTTCTAGTGACTTTTCAAATGAACTATAGACATGAAATATGAAAATGACCTACAATAAAATGTTTTTTTGACGAACAAAGTTTCGGCATCATGGCCAAAATATCTTCGCCTATCGCAAGTAATTAAATTCAGTTAATTTTGTTAAGTTAAAAGGCACAAATGAAACATTCAGAAATGAATCAGTGTATTTTGTACATTTCCGCTAAATCTCAATTAGCTTGAGCAACGACAACCGTCCATCCATAACATTCTTTATCTACTTAAGAATATAATAAGAAACTGAAGATGTGATTTGAAAATAAATAACTAGAAAAAGAATATACTGACACGGCAGACATGTCAGTAGATTTAAAGGTCTTGGTCTGTGCTTGTGTCTTTTTCTTAAACAATAAAGTTTAAAAAAATGATTTGGCTGGCCCCGGGTTCGAATCCGAGACCTTAAAAAATTAAGTCCAACGCCTGACTGCTTGACCATAGAGGAGACAAAATTTTGTATCAAAATAGCATAAGAATATTATGTCATCAGTTTATCCTAATTGTGTTTCTTAAATCTCCTGCCTCGTTACCTTTTGAATGTCTACTTATATTAAGTCCTTTAGACGGATAACAGTAATCTTAATAGCCTCTAATTAGATCATTTAATTAATCAAATTGAATAGAGTTTTTTTACTATACTGTGTACAAATAAAAAACTCGTAATTCAAGTTTGTAACGGCCGTGAAACAGATTATATTGAAATAACTCAAAACTTGTATTTCAACTTCTAAATAAAGCACAAAATAAACATTATTTGAGTTTTTGCGCCATTAAGAGAAAAGATGGTCAAAGTTTTTTCATAATTATTAAATTTCGTGTGTATATTGAGTGAAATTAGTCAATTTTGGTAGCATTTTGTCCAATTTTGTTCAGTGAAAGTGCACAATTAAATTATCATTAGTGTATCGTGTATTTCCTCGTTGCCGCCAAATCTCACTATATGAGCTTGAGTAATGAGCTTTACCAAGACCCTGATTTATTGACGAATTTGAAGAATTTGATGCAAATTTTACTTGACTAATGGCAAAATACTAACGTGAATGCCAAACTTAAAGAAAGAAGAAAAAATATTATAAAAATACCAACGACTACATTCAATGAACAGCTTTTAAGACTTTCAATTGGACTACAATTCTTAAAAGTGAAAAGCAAATAAAAATTCAATAGTTTTTAATTTTAATTTAAATTGAAGTAACTATTAGTTGTAATAATAAGTTTAAACGGCAAAAATTGACTCCAATTAATTCACTACTAGGTCGTGATTTGATCTTTTTTTTTTTCAAAATAAATTCATCTATCAATCAATCAATACATTTTATCAATATCCCACTTATGTGCAACATGTTGGTTCGGGTCCGCATTTGCCTTCCTGCAAGGCAGCTCGTAAGAGGGTAGCACAGGTTAAATATGTATTAGCAAGGCTTCAGCCACTCGTAATGTTAGATAGACTAGCCGCTGCCTCTGAATTCGTTCCCGTATCAGATTTCTTTAGATTTATTTATCACTACATTGTATAAAACAAAGTTGCTTCCTCTGTCCTTATGTCTCTTTGTATGCTTAAATCTAAAACTACGGAACGGATTTTGACGCGGTTTTTTTAATAGATAAAGTGATTGAAGAGGAAGGTTTATATGTATATTTTATACCCGTGCGAAGCCGGGGCGGGGGAAAATAAGCCAACCAAATTAGAATTTGACGGATTTTATTTTTTTTTCAATTCATTTATCTTCAATTTACCCCTTGAAATATAAACTTTCTTAATTAACATTCATCCATTTAACAAAGAGCCTTAAAGATTTTTGTATAAAGCCTGGCTTACCGTCCGCCATTTTGTTTTTTTTTTCAAAATCACGTTCACTAATAATTCTTTCAAAAATAGATAGCTAACATCAATGAGAGAGACAATAACGCGTGAAGTGTCACAATTCGAAGACATGAACTCCCAAAATTGTAACTTAGTAAACTGAGGTAGTCCACTTTGAGCACCCAATTTTTCGGCACCTACACATTCGGCACCTACCCTAGTCCACTCTGAGCACCAATTGGTATTTTTGGCAGGTGCGCAAAGTGGACACAAATTTATTTTTCCATTTATGTCCACTTTTAGCACCTAAAATACAGGAGGCTACTGCTGGCCGCTAATGTTTGTTCGACGAAATGATACTCGTATTAAATGAAACATATCGATAAAGGTCACTTGAATATATATTAATTTGAAAATATACTTTTTTAAACATAAATATATCAATGTGATATACATGAAGTTGAAAAAAGTTTGTAATGTTTTTTTTTACTTTTTATTAACTGCCTTTGTTGCGTTATCAGTTTTGGTGAAATCTACCTTGTAACTCTTTTTATTAATATCAATACATATTATAAAACAAAGACCCCCGCCGCGTCTGTCTGTCTGTTCGCGATTTACTCGAAAAATACTAAACGGATTTTCATTCGGTTTTCAACAATAGATAGAAAAATTTTTGAGGAAGGTTATAGTGTATAGTAAGTTTATGTTTTGTACAAACAAAATATTACAACGCTATTATTTCATTATGTCGGCAAAAAATAAGCCGATCGGGAGCTTTCCTCGAAAACGCTGCCAAAACCTTTTGTGTTTTAACCAAACAATGTATGGTACGATTTTTCCTCTTCGATTGATCTCAAAAAAAGTTATCTTTGGTATATGTCTATCTTTAAAGAATAACGCACAATAACCGTCTTTTGCGTTTACTTAAAACAGTAAAATGAAGGGTTACTTTAGAACATATTTTTAACAATACAGTATTAACCCTTAATCAAATAAATTTGTTAGATACGTTACGTGTGTTATTTAGATCAAAATTGCCTTTTACACTATCAGAAAAAAATTAACAACTAATGAGTTATCAAAAAGTTAAAATCTCCGGGCGCAAAATTAAATATCGTCGAAGCGTAGCAATAACATGCGCGCTTATCGAACCTAAGCGAAGCGAGGGCGGGCAGCTAGTGTTTATTAAATATATAACTATTACATATAGGAAACATAACATTTACTGTACAATCAGCCTTATTTAAATCTTACATATTAGATATTATAACCCTTTTTACACATATCACATTTATTGCAAAATCAGTCTTCTTTTCTCGATATGTTTCATTTAATATCATCTTGTCGAACAAACATTAGCGGCCAGCAATAGCCTCCTGTATTGTAGGTGCTAAAAGTGGACACAAATAGAAAAATAAATTTGTGTCCACTTTGCGCACCTGCCAAAAATACCGATTGGTGCTCAAAGTGGACTACGGTAGGTGCCGAATGTGCAGGTGCCGAAAAACTAGGTGCTCAAAGTGGATTACCTCAGTAAACGAGGTTACCTGTCTGAACCCCGTAACCTTTAATCGTAAAAATTTAGTTGTTTTTATCTTCGGAATGTGACACTTATCGAGTTTTTTTAAGAATATTTTTTATTTGTATTGACATTAGCTATCCATTTTTGAAAGAATTATCAGTGAACGCAATTTTCAAAAAAAAATTGCCGAACAGTTATAGGTAAGTCAAAATGAAGATTTCAGGCTTACCTACGGAAAAGGTTACGACTTTACGGGGTTCAGAAAGGTTTACTAAGTTACAATTTTGGGATCTTAAAGAACTTTTAAAATGTCTAAATACCCTTTTTAGTAATTTCTTACATTATTATAACCATCTGTGCCTATACAAAGTTATAAATGGAATCGTCCAATAACTTCAACTATAGGACCAGTAGGGTTACTCGTGAATCTTTTATGTTCAAGAGTACCTAAAACAAAATGACAAAAAACCGATTCCAATTTTCTATTTGCACTCCCTTATAACTTTTGTATTATATACTAGCTGACCCGGCGAACTTCGTATTGCTTGACATGAATAACAGATTGTTGAGAAAAGTTAAAGTACTTATATTTTTATAATAATTCTCTGACTATAACTAACAAAAACAAAGGAATAAACGATATTGATCCATCTGTATAAACGTAACGTGATGACCAAGAGACAAAGGGATTCATTTTTGTATACGAATATTTATAATATAATTGATATATAAAAAGCAATAAACTTGTACTTTTTCCGATAGCAGCTTGTAAGATAATGTGTGACATGCTCATATATCGATATCGATAGCCTGACATCAATAACCAGCAGATTGCATGGACATTAATTATACACAATAAATCATTCATCACGTCGATACAATTACAATTGTGGCCACAGCGCGATGACAATTACAATGCCATCTGTCTTTTCCGGGCCATCGGGTTTAGACTGGTGTTACCATTCTTTTTGTGATATCTAGTCTTCTATTATTTGGATTTAGAATAGAGAAAAACGTTTCGTAAAGTCATTCAAATACTTACAAAGAAACAAAAAAAATCCTTACTTTAAAAATTTAAGTTTTTAAGCATGAGTTCAGAGGAATTGTGTTAATTGAAACAAAATAAAACAAAAAAGCATAAAGCACTTGCGGTAGATAACTATGTCAGGAGTAGGCATTTGGTCGATACCTATACATATTTTTGTGAAGCTAGGGTTGTGCTACCTATCGCAAATTAGTGATTTTTTTTGAGAAAATACAGAAGTGTTTATAAACAACTCAAAAAAAGGAGGTTCTCAATTCGACTATATGTTTTTTTGTATATTTGTACGAGTTAGTTACCACACCGATAAACCTAACCACACCAATAAACCGCGAGGTTCGGGTTCGATTCCGGACGGGGGCAGGCATTTGTGTGATGAACATTTAGGTGTCTGCATTTCCGGGTCTGGGTGTTCATTATTTTTATTCTGATATCTGTCTAAGTATTTCTATGTATTGTTATTGACTAACACCCATAACAGAAGCATACAATTTGCTCACTTTGGGGTTAGATTCAATTTGTGTATTTTGTCCAGGAAATAAAAAATAATCGGCCAACAGCCGATAGGTTAAATCATAATTCCGAGGTAGTCCAATATCAAATTTATCATGAAACTTCTATTACTTTTTGGGTTTTACATAACAGTGCATAATTTTTCGCACTGTCGAGCTCATTACTAGTAGGACGTATGTGGAAACGTAGTGATTAAATTCCCTTTGGTATGTGGTATCATTTTGAGATCATCATGCTACTTTACGAAAAAAGACTTATCAAATCGTGACGTAGTAATATAGCCACTATTGTAGCCAGTTTTATTGTGTTTATATTATTAGTAACAACTTCTGGCTTTGGAACTCCAATCTTATTGAAGAAGCTATATCTGCGAGTTGTTTTGTTTGCAGTTTCTCTGCGCTTAATTGTGTATGGTTAATGTAATAAGTCCAAGAACAATAGTACCTAAACTATCTATTTATTAATACGTGATGCCAAAACTATGGACCCTTTTTTACGAAAATTGCGCTGACGCAGGAGCATGAAATTTGGCACACTTATAGTTTATGTGTAGGAGAAGTGCAAAACGCTAATATTTTTCAATAATAATGCTTATAAAGTGCATTAAATCAATAAATAAAACATTACTCACACTACCATGCATTTAACACAAACAAACATATTGATGATAACGATAAAAGATGAGAACAACAGATGGCGCACTAAAAAGTTTGGAAACAAAGTTGGTCTTGAGAAATGAAGATGGCTTTCTTGTCGACAAGATTTTAAAATTTATTACTACCACCACTACCACTAGTTATGCTAAATTTAAAAACATAGAGTTGAAAATTGCAAGATCATGTTTAACGAGGATTTTTAATCTGTCATCTTTTAAACAAACAACCATGGGTGAGCGCCGCCATTTTCCACAGATAAATTATGACGTTAAGAAAATTATTTTGTCGTGACTTGTTTCGTAATTTATTTGAAGGTAATAACCTCGTGATTTATGGTGGTTATGGGCGAAATCAAAAGAAACTTAATACCTTTTAAATCATGATACACAGGATAAGTTACAGACGCTAACATTTTGCCTTATGAACTTTTAAGTATAGTTTCAGCTTGAAGGTGGTGTGTAAAAAATTGTTTTTAATTTACAACGCATATGTCTACGATTGGAGTAGGAATATAAATTTATTAGGGATAATGGTGGTAATATTGTTGTGCACTCACTAAACTAATTTTAAGTTAGACCGTACACGATATTTGTACAGATGTTTAATACGTCATTCGAAAAAGTTGATTAAAAACATCATAATTTGATATGTCCGGACTAATCTGACATGTCTAAAATGTTCCATCTCTTTTGTTCTTGTTTAATCTGAAAAAGATAGTACGCATTTAAAATAAGTTTAGTTTATGATCAGCATCATCACCAATAATACTTATACTAAATATAATTAAAATTATATGACAAGTACATCTGATACAAATTTACATATTGATACAAATTTATTTTATATAAATTTATTTTAACTGTTTATTTGGTAATAAAGGTATTTGTTTTCACATGTAGGGATAATAAAATTCAGAGCTACATTATTTGAGTAGCCCTAAGAGAAGTGGCGCGATTTTTAATGAAGCATTTCATCATCATCATCAGCCGGAGGACGTCCACTGCTGGACATAGGCCTCCCCAAAAGAGCGCCACAAGTCATGATCACCAGCCGCTTGTAACCAGCGACTCCCCGCGACTTTGACCAGATCATCAGTCCACAGGGTTTTTGTTGAATGACTAAATTTGTTGCTTATCTCGCGATTCTATATATTCTATATTGCTTATATCGCGTGAAGAAGATAAATATGTACTTATATTACCTATACTT
>NJDD01000543.1:337512-351721 GCA_002245505.1 Calephelis nemesis
TTGAACACCCACGCCCTACAACTTTTAAACGGCTCAACCTATTTTCATCAAACGTGTCTAAAAACACTCGCACGTAAGTTACCTTTAATGCAAAAAAACTACATTGAAATCATTGCATCCGTTCTAGAGTTATGACGCCACAGACAGACACGTCAAACTTATAACACCCCTCTTTAAAAAAAGGAGGTCGGGGGTTAAAAAAAGAATTTGCTTCAAGTCAATCCTAAATACATTTAGAATTTCCAAACCAATAAAACATACTATCCTTGGAATTTTAAAACCAATCTAAATCCGCGAATTTGCGGCAAACGATCTACAATGGCAACACTGTTTAACGAAATGGCTCCTAAACGGGCAGCAGAAAAACAGACGGACAAATATTTACGCGGCAACATTGTAGATGTTTACTCTCGCGCCTCGTAAACTGTAATGTAAGCAAAGTATCCGGGCTTATTGTTGGTGCGTTTAAACTGATGATTGTACTGCACTGGCTGATAAACATTTGGTTTGCTTTTTTTACCCTACTGCAATCAAGGACGTTTTTCGCACCCTTCTTTCCCTCTCTTTCCCTCTCTGAGTACTCCTGTTTGGTTTGGTTTAATTGCAGTTGCTGATTTCTACCTTCGGACTTTGCGACAGAGTTTTAAGTATCATGCCTATCATCTTGATGCGTGGCGATCTACAACTGTGCGATTCCGAAGACATTTTTTACCTCGCACAACACCTTTGTGGAATCGGTTACCGAGGGCGGTATTCCCAAACAATTATGACTTAGGCACCTTCAAGAAAAGAGGGTACTCATTCTTTAAAGGTCGGCAACGCATCTGTGATACTCCTGTTGTTTCCATCATTTGACCCACTTGCTCGTTTGCCTCCACTTGTATGAAAAAAAAAATCTAATGCCAGACATGGAAGGCAAACAAGCAGACGGGATTTTCTGGTGGTAAGAAATTCACGCCACCTAGAGACTCCATAGGTGATGGTGCGTTGCCAACCTGAGACGGGATGTTAGACCTCGAGCAAAAGAAAGTTTACCGGCTACCTTACCCTCCGAGCTGGAACACGTCAACGGCAAGTATTGAACGTTATGGCGGCAGGAATAGGTAAGGTCCCATATTTGAACTTGAGTCTTCAACTGTATGTACCTATATAAAACTTCAACGAAATTGACCCAGCCGTTTAGCCGTCAAACCGTACCAGAAAGACAAACAGACTTTTGCATTTAAATTATTATTACGTATTAAGGACGTGTTGTGAAATTAAATAAAATAATAATGGCGGCTGTCAAATGCAAATGTTGGTAGAGTTTCTTTTTAATTTCAGTTCCTTATATTGCAAAATGGGTATAAAATGAAATGGCTCGTTATTAGGATTCTGATAAGATATCTTGGCTGCAATATTTATGACGTTTTATGCAGTTAGGTTTAATAATGCACTTAATGTTTAAATGAACACAACACTACCACCCACAGACTCTTGTTACATTGTGGGTACGTCTAACTTTAGCAGCTTTTGAATAATTTTTTTACGATATTGGAAGGCAAACAAGCAGACGCATTTCCTGATGGTAAGAAATTCCCACCGCCTATTGGCACCAACGGTGGTAATGGTACGTTGCCAACCCGAGGTTGGGATGTTAGGCCTCGAGCAGAAGTAAGTTTACCGGCTACCTTACCCTCCGAACCAGAACACGTCATGAAGTTATGACGGCAGGAATAGGTAATGCGGTAGTACCAATTCGGATGAGTCGCTGCTAAACTCTACCACCTAGTCAGATGTCACGGTGCTAGTGAAGGTAAGCCTAAGCTCGCCTTTTACGAGCTGCCTGGCACAGAAAGACTGATGGTCTATTCTGCAAACCTGCAACACCAAATATCTAATATACTTGCCCTTGTCCCCCGTACAAATGAAAGATTGACAAAGCAGATATACAATGCGAATGTGGATGGGTGTAGGTAACCGGAGAGACCAAGGTTGACATTCCATGATCCGATCATTCGGATATTATCCGAGGGTAGTGTCAAGAGTCTCCAAAACCGGCGTATCTGTATGAAAAAGGTCATAAATGTGAAGGAAGCCAGACAGGTTTGTCAGGATCGTCAGGTCTGGCACTCGATACTCTCTGCCTACTTCATGAGAGACTTGGCGTGAAGATATGTACGTATGTCCCAGTTCAATCGGAAGCGATCAAACAGAAGCCATCCACTTCCGCGTTTTACATAGATATTACTGAAGATACCGTAAGAAGCGAAACTGGTCTGACGACTGAATGAATGTTTGTCTTATATTTAAATAAATAGATTTGTAGAAGGTTATTGGTTTGTGAACTCTTACCACACTCTTTTTTCGACTTTATATGAATTCTGTTACCTGAAACAAAAAAAGTGATTATGAGATACTAGTCATGATTAATGTAACTTTTACCATGGTTGCTACACCATCCAAAGATACCAATCTAAGGATGATAATTTCTGTAGGAGGAGAAAGTATTTTCACAAAATTTTATTTTACGCCAATGTCACTCAAAGGAGCCGCAGGCAACAGCTAGACATAGTATGATTGAGCTGCTATGAAGATGGCATTATCTAACATTAACGCTTTCATATTTGAGCGAGATTTTCTTGAAAAAGTCTTAATTCTGAGAACAGCCTACACAGGTGAAAATTTTATTTTTTGTTAAATACTTATTTGAAAAAACACCTAATAGCATTTCACTTCACTGATTTTAAACTTTTAGCTAAATCTGTCGTTGGCTTAAATTGATTTTAACAAAATTATAAAGAACAGATAAAAATATATTCTCATTCATCAAGTGATGATATGACTATATGAGCATGGTTTTTGTAATTTTACTGTGCTTAAATTATTAGCAGCAACATCTGACTTTAGAATTAATCATAACATTAAAGAAGCTGTTTTATGTATATCTCTAACTAATCTAATAGCCCCTATGGTCTAGCGGTTTAGGTGTTGGACTTGACAGCATGAGGTCCCAGGTTCGCATCCCGCGTTGGGCAATAAAGAGAAAATTGGGTTTTCCCAATTTTCTAATAAAAATAATGTTGTTCGTTATTGGATGCGTGCCCAGTTTGTGACAGGCTTGCCACGTATATTGTGGGACTTAGTGACTTCGGCTAATCATGGGTGCCCTGATTGTACCTCTGCCTACCTCTTTGGAGATATGGGCGTGAAGATACTTACTTACTTACTCTAACTATTTCTTTCTTATATAGCTTTTGAGGTTTGTCGTTTCTATCGAATACATCTCAATAAGCGACGAGGACATTGGTTTTGAAAATAATCAACACTTGTCCATAAGGCTATTCTAACCTTATATACCTATTGTATATAAGAAAATTTTGTTAGTTACGCTACTTATAACTAAAGAACGGCTAAAGCTATTTCGCTGAAAATTAAAAGGTAGGTAGAATAAAACCAGGAAATTAACATAGAATAATTTTTATTCCGTTCGACTGCCAGGAAAACAGAAAAAATGGAAATATATTTTTACTATACAAAACTGAACAGGTGGAACAAAGTTCGCCGGAACAGCTTTTCCTTTTATATAAAGGAAAGTCGTGTTAGTTACCCTATTTAGAACTAAAGAATTGCTGAACCGATTTGGCTGAAAATTAATGCGAAGGTAGCTAAGAACCAGGAGACGGACGTAGGATATCTTTTACCCGTTCGACAGTAAGACTAGGAAAACCAATATTTCAATTTCATGCATACAAACTGAACGGGTGAAACCAAAGTCACCGGAACAGCTAGACTGTTATGAAGCCCAAAAATGATCTCTAGGTAATAACTAGACTTTTCCAGCTCAATTAGGTACTACTGTTAGTAATAAATTTATACATACTGAATTCCACTAAGGGCCGATCTTGATATTTTCCGTATGGAAAATATCAAGATCGGCCCTTGATGACAATGATGAACAATGATGACACAATTCTAGAATAAGAATTTCATATGTTGCTTTTTTATGATATTGAGAAGCAAACAAGCAGACGGATTTTCTGATGGTAAGAAATTCACGCCGTCTAGAGACACCAAAGGTAGTAATGGTGCGTTGTCAACCTGAGGCCGGGGTGTTAGGGCTCGAGCAAAAGTAAGTTTACCGGCTACCTTACCCTCCAAATTGGAATACGTCATGATGTTATGGCGGCAGAAATAGGTAAGGCGGTGGTACCTGCGAAACTCTACCACCTAGTCAGATGTCACGGTGTTAGTGACGAAAGGAACGTGAGGAAGTGAAAAGAAGTGAAGGAGCCCGGACCAACACGGGGAAATATTTGAATAACGACACAGTTCTAGAATAAGAACCTTATATGTCGCTTTTTATTGTCAAATCATCATTATATTTTATTACAATACTTGAAGAAGACAGAAATAGCAACGGCAACTTGCAAAATGATTTAAGGATGAACCCAAATAAACATTCTACATGACTTGCCAAAAATAAACTGTAACAACGTCTAATATGGTTTCTTTTAGAATTGTGTCATGAAAAGCAAAGTCATTTTGAAATTTGGTGCTTTAGGAATGGTCACGTATTAGAAAAAAAGAATGTTTTGTTGCCATGCAGTCTGCCGTAAATCCATTCAGTCGGCGAGTTTGAAGTGAGATCCAAGATGGCGATCTTAAAGTGACCACGCATCCGGTTTTTGATGGGATCATTATGATTTTATGTAGCAACTAATGTCCTCATGCCTTTTTAAGTTTTTGTGACACGGGGGCGGTAATCGACATGACGTTATTTTGGAGATTCAGTGTATTGCGATAACGTCTATATTTATAATAATTTGTGAAGAAAATTTTATCACAACAAGTACCTACCGGAGTCCAAAAAAGGGTTTGTGTATAGAATCGTCTACAGTTGAACCCAATAATGTTTTTGAAGTGAAAACTTCTTTAGCGACGTTGCGCACTTTTTTGGAATGGGTAAAAACTTTTAAACTCGCGTTAGGACACGTAAACTGATCGAAAATTTGTAAGACGGCGCAGAGCGCTTGCGCGAATGTTTGTGTTGTCATGTTTGTGTACGATAGCGCAATAAATGAATATTGTATTCTACCACATAAATGATAGTGCTTTCACACTGATAAAATTAAGGCAATTCGTGCAAAATGATTCCAAATGACACTGACCATTCCAAAATATCAAAAATGCACAACGTTAATATTCAAGTTTTCACTTCTGCCGGCACTCCCGGAGTGCAACCCGTCGTTTTTTTAATTCCTGTCAGTTCGTTAATTGCGCTGCTGGTTCACCCGAATGTGTATGATAACTCATCCTTAGTTTTGAGCGGTAAATGAGGTAATCAATTCAGTCATACTTTGACAAAATAAGTAGCCATATCTGAATAATTAAATAAAATGTTAGTGTCTGTTTGCAATTTCAATTGAAAAACATAAAAAATGTTACATAGGATACACGAAATAACAAAAGTATTTACTAAAAAAGTATCTGTGTCTGAGCAAATGTTTAACGTGGCTCTATTAAGTCAGACAGGGCTTTTATTGGCAGATAATTGATGTCATATGAAGGAAAGTAGATTTAATTTGACTTCTGTTGATTTTTATTTTAAATGAAATTCAGTATGTGTGCTGAATATTACAAAATTATTAATTAGATTTATAACACATCATGTTTTAAAATTTGAACAATTTTTAAAAATGTGACTTGGTTGAACCCTAACTACCATAAATTATTAGGGGGATTTAATATCTTCAGCTAGTCGTAGCCATGGTTGTGCCTCTCCCTTACTCTTCGGGGATATGGGTGACACTTTTTTAATTAAGGTTTTGGTTGGGCATTTTTCACTATTTCTAAGATGTGAAATTACTAAAATTATGATGTTTTTTTTACAAATGATGGTTTTAATAAAGTATCCGTTATACATAAAACTAATGGTGATATTAGCTTTACCTGAATGTCAACCTTAAGTTGCAGGGTTTTTAGGGATTTACGTTTCCGGTACGTTTTCGATCTCTTTCACTAGAAGAGAAGTTTGCCCGTTACTTTTTTTAGTGTATCCTTTATAATTTCCTCGTTTTCTTTTTTTTGTTCTAAAATAATTTGAAGAATGTAGGAAATAAACGGTCAAATGCAGAAATACAGTAGATTTTTTCAGAGGTAAGACAGCGATCAAGTATGCAAGTCTTGATGGTAAAAGATTACCGCAGATTTTTTATGTATATTAAGATCTCTTGCTAATGCAAGATCAATTGTGCAGATCTACCGGTCGCCCTACCTACCGGACCAAAAAACAACAAAGCAAAATACTCATTATGAGGCATAACAACGTGACCATTTATTTTTTAAGTCAGAACGGGGCACCTGCGGCAATATATAATAAAAATAAAAGTTCGTAGTGTTTCATTTTTTATTATAGAAGATAGAATAATTTTAGAATAGAAGATAGAATAAGAATAAGAATAACATACAATAATTAGAGAACGGGGCGTGACTTCTAAGTCGTATTTTTGTATTTATTGGCGGAACAAAGTTTCAAAATATCGGGTCTTGTTTTTAGATAAATATGGAACTTAGTGCATGATTTACTTATATTTATTTTCGTAATCAACGTAGCTTTCATTACCGCGACACTCAACTGTGTTTTAATCACTTGCCCATATATTTTCATTTGAGCAACTCTTTCGACGGGTGCGTTACTTCCAGGCAAAAAGGAAAACGGGTCTATGTCGGCCTCGCTGGGGACACCAAAGGGGACACCGGGACAGACACTCTGAAAACGGGACCCGTTCAGAAAGGGACGTATGGTCACGTTAGGCATAACCCAAAAAAATATAATGTAATTCCCTATGTTGGTCCGGGCTCCTTTGCAGACGTGTTCCGGTTCAGAGGGTAAGGTAGCTGGTAAAATTACTTTTGCCAGGTTGCCAACGCACTATTACTACCTTTGGTGTCTCTAGGCAGCGTGAATTTCTTACCATCAGGAAATCCGTCTGCATGTTTGCCTTCCATTATCATAAAAAAATATCTTTAATTTACAAAGCAACAATATGTCACAGACGAAGTCACGACTAATTACTAGTTTAAAATATACTTAGCTGAATAAAGGAACATGGAAAATATAAAGTTGAATAAAAGCTTGTAAGTTGCAACAGACCAAACACCTGATTTATATCACGCAGAGGTATTATTTATTAATGCCGACGTTTACCAGGTGTATACGTCATAAGCTACACCTGCGCTACTTCATTAGGAGATAAACAAACAGACAGAAACACGAAAAGCACGTAACGTATTCGTAAACCATTTCTCATTTGCCAGAGAGAATTATAACTTAAATTATTTTCCAAACCTGTATTCATAATTTATACATATTATTCAATCCTAGAAGAGTGTGTCAGTTTATGATATATACATAAAGATAAAGAGTTTTATGACTGTAACACCTAAACTGCAATATATCCCCGTGTTGGTCCGGGCTCCTTTGTTGAATAGACCATCTGCCTTCCTTGCCAAGCAGCGCGTAAACACGCCTAGAGACACCAAAGGTGGTAATGGTGCGTTGCCAACCTGAGGTCGGGATGTAAGGCCTCGAGCAAAAGTAAGTTTACCGGCTACCTTTTCCTCTGAACTGGAACACGTCAACGGCAAGCGTAGGACGTTATGGCGAAAGGAATAGGTAAGGCGGCGGTACCAATCCGGGTGAGTCACTGTGAAACTCTACCACCTAGTCAGATATCAAGGTGTTAGTGACATTACTATCACGCCTTACGCCTATGCTCGCCTTTTACGAGTTGCCTGCCAGGAAGGCAGATGGTCTATTCTGCAAAAGAACCCGGACCAACACGGGAATTTCAGTAATAATGAAAAAACTGCTTCCATCTTTTCTCTAGTTACCACCAAAATTCCTGCAAGGATTTAATTATAATATCACGACATAAAAGGTCAACTGCCGACAGTCAGTGTTGCCCTTTTAATGAAGTTAGTATAAACTTTAATTTATTGCAACTTGTTATTAACTTCTGACATTCAACATAATTTATCAAAGTTGTAATTCACCAGTTTAAAGTAATTACCATAGGAATTACAAGATCTATATGAAACATTTATTTAACTGCTATGACTTATTGATGTTCAGGATTCGATTCCCAGGTCGGGCAACAACAAAAAAATAGAAAATGTATATTTTCAATTTTCTATCAAAAATAACGTTGCCCGGTATATGATCTTTGTATGTGCCCGGTCGGTGATAGGCTTGCCACTTGTCGCATTTAGAGTCTTCGGCTAGTCGTGGGTGCTACTTCCCTTCCTTCGTATATTTCCCGTGTTGGTCCGGGCTCCTTTGCAGAATAGACCATCTACCTTCCTGCCAGGCAGCTCGTAAAATGCGAGCACAGGCTTACCGTCACTAACACAGTGACATTCTACTAGGTGGGAGAGTTTCGCAGCGACTCGCCCGGATTGGTACCACCGCCTTACCTATTCCTGCCACCTTAACGTCCAATGCTTGACTTTGACGTGTTCTGGTTCTGAGGGTAAGGTAGCCGGTAAACTTACTTTTGCTCGAGGCCTCACATCCTGGCCTCAGGTTGGCAACGCACCATACCACCTTAGGTGTCTCTAGGCGGCGTATATTTCTTACCATCAGGAAATCCGTCTGCTTGTTTGCCTTCCATTATCATAAAAAAATTATACTGGATCAATTTAACCCAGACAGGAAAATATAGGCATGTATGTTTATCACACAAGTGCTTACCTTCGTCGGAAAAGCTTCGTAGTTGGTCGGTGAAGTTAGGTAACCGTTCTGCCAAAGAGGCGGTCTTCAACTATATGTTTCCATTATTATTCATCAACCCGAAAAACTTCACGTAATTTTGTAATGATTTGGGCTAACCTGATTTAAACCCAGGGGTTAAGGGGTTTAAAAAATCTGTAAAAAGATAAAAAATCTTTTTACAGTACATTGAAAATCAAAGTAAGTGGATTTCCTGGTGCCAAAAAACAGACAAAAAAGAAGTAAATGATGCACTTCTTTATTATATTGCTTGTTTTAAACAACAATTATATATAAAATACTAGCTGACCCAGCAAACTTCGTATCGCTTAACATTAATGCTTCGACAGTAGCGCAGTCTGTCGGCTCAATGTGAAACATTCCAAAATCAACAAATACTAATTATAAAAAAATTTATTAAAAAATATTTTCCAGGAGACCAAATTGTTAATCTAAACCATTCTTAAATTGCCTTGAACACACAAAAAATTTAATCAAAGTCGGTCTAGCCGTCTAAAAGGAGTGCAGTGATAAACACACGAACACAAGAAATATATATATTAAGATAAAAGGACCATACTTTCCATATAAAGAAAAATGCAAAATTTACTTGTAGTGAAGTCCGAAGAATTAACAATGCAGTTGCAACTTTTTGCTAACATAAAACCAGGTTTGCCAATACCGCCATAAACCATTTAAGTCTAGTGCTAATTATGTTGCTTCTAGAATCATCTTCGGAAATATTTCACACGACTTTACCGTCGGTACTAAAATATATTAGTATGTTACCTATGTTGCCTGTACTACAAAATTCAAAAATTTATCACCTCTGTGGTCTAGCAGTCTGGTGTTGGACAGCTAGATCATTGTTGTTAGAGGTTGGACACGAAAAAAAAAAGATTTTTTTTAATTGTCTAACAAAATTGTCAACAACAACAAATTGTTTAATTGTCAACAAAACCATGGCTTTATATTAATTGAATATATTGAAAACAAAGGTGTGACAAATACCAAACACCTTACTAATAAAGAGTGAGTCAGTATATTCACGCCCATGTCCCCTAAGAAGTGGGAAGGGACATAACCAACGACTGAAAAGAACCGAAGACAGTTCCACAATGCAAACAAAACAAATGGCAAGCCTATCGTAAACCGAACACACATCCGATAGCGGTCAACGTTATTTTTATTATGAAATTGAAAATACATTTTCTTTTTTTTGTTGCCCGAACTGGACCTGAAGAAGTCAAAATCGACACCGGATCACTAGATCACAGAAAAGATACCTTACTGATAGTTTTAACTTATCCAGATTTAATCCAAGAAGTGTGCTAAATCAAGATTCCTGATCTGGAAAAACTGCTGAGCATTCGTTTTCTCCCTATCCATCTAATCACTGAATTGCATTATCAAATTAGGACAGCTGGCCTTGCTTCCTTCCTTGTAGCCAATTATATGTAATGACTTTGATAGGTTTTAATACATAGGTCAATGTTTGCTGAACAGACATCTCCAAAAGATAGATCACCGCCACCAACAATCCTCTGTGCGGAGCATGTATGAGGAAGAAGAAACTCTACCCCAAGTACTATTACAGAGCAAGGCACTGGCACAAGAACAGGCTCAGAACCTTAATGAGGAAATGCGGAAGACTACAGGTAACAGGTCTAATGGCTTTTTGGAGAGAGCTGGTGTAGCTAGAATTGCCAAAATAATGTCAACGCAACCTAGCTTAATTTAACAGCTAAGGTAAGCTAAGCTTTAATGGTCATTTGCACATTCCGGGGTTATTCTGTCAAATATAAAGAGATTTTACCCTAGTTAGAAGCTAATTCAGAATTTAGTTAACAAAGGATCGTGCAAGTGGCCCTAAGTGTAATCACGCAAACAAAATATTAAAGCAATGAATTTTTGTCTAAATAGAAAATTTAATCTATTCATAAAAAGTCACATAATCGTCAAGCTTATTGTCAAGCTGACGAAACATTTTGCTGCGTGAATTAATTAATATATGAAAGCAAGAACACTGCGTTCCTTAATATGACAAAATATGAGGGCATTAACTGCGCCACTCATTAGGCGACCCATTAGGTGATTGCTGCTAAGAATGGTTTCTCATATTATTCCACTGCAATAACAAGGCATTATTGTTTATTAATATTTGTTATTAGACAATAGCTTAAAAAAAAATATTCTCTCTGGACATTGCGTTCTGTAATGTGACAAAATATGAGGGCTTTAACTGCACCTCCAATTACGCAGCCGTGACACAATTGCTGTTTACGCGATCTTACCGCTAGAAATGATCTTTAGTAAATATTATTCCACTGTAATAACCGGGCATTATCATTTGACGGTATTTATTACTCAGACAGTTTGTAGAACTACTTCCTATGTGACTGAGCAGAATTTTACCGGTGCAAGAATTGCTTAATGCTATGACAATTAATGAAAATGTATCCTTATGATATGAGCTTTATATTTACATATTCTGCTGCTTTGTTTTTAAAGCTTATTGTTATGCAAAGGAGGAACATTTTACGGCATAAATTAATTAATATATTAAGGCACTCGCAAGAAAATTGCGTTACTTAATATGACTAAATATGAGGACTTGAACTGCGCCAATCATTAAGTGACCCGTGTCACAAGAGCTATTTACACGAGACCACTGCTAATATTGGTTTCTTATATTATTCCATGCTGATAACAAACAATAATTGTTGATATTTGTTATCAACAAATATCACTGGAGATTGAGTTCTGTAATGTGACAATTCTCTTTGAAATTGGAATGAACTCTGCTTTAACTGCGCCTCCAAATAATGAAACAATATCACTTTGATGTGGGCTTATACACATATTCTGATGTTTTATTTTTAAAGCTTATTATTATGCAAAGGAGGTAACATTTTACTGAGTAGATTAATTAATATGTGAAGGCATTGACATATACAATATGACAAAATATGAGGGCATTAACTGCGCCGCTCATTAAGCGACCCGTGTCACAAGTGCTGTTTACACGTGACTGCTGCTAGAAATGGAATCTCATATTATTCCACGGTGATAACAAGATATTATTGCTTGTTCATATTAATTGTTATTAGACAACAGTTGACAACTACTTTGAAACTACTTTACTATTTACTTACTTAGAACTTTAGAACTACTTCCAAGTGCTTCCAATTACGAGACCCGTGACAAAATCGCTGTTACGCGTTACTGCCGTTAGAAATTATGTCCCATAAATATTATTCCACTTTAATAACTGCCTCATCTATTGGTATTATCGCAGAGATTGTTTATTTGCATGTCATTAGGCAATAAAAAGTTTTAGGAAACCTTATTTTACATATTGAGGACATACACCTCTTTAAAGTCCAAAAGGTATTTAAATTACAGCTAATTATTTATAATGGTAGCTACCGTGACTATCTTAGATCTTGCTCGCTATCCCAAATGCTAAGATACCCGTTTGGGAACCAGTCTTTTTTATTTTAGCTTGTTCTACAAATATGCGACTCCCACGCATAATAATCTGTGGGCGTGCACATGGGTATGCGCAATTTTAGTTTTAAACTAAAAATTCAGAATCTTGGTCCTGGGTTCGATTTTTGTTTACCACAAATATTATTATTAAACTAATTTTAATTTTAAACTAAAAATTCAGAACCTTGGTCCTGGGTTCGATTTTGTGGTAACATCACTTACGTGGAACAGTTTAGTACCTAATTAAGATGATAGAATTATATCAGTTAGGGCTTATTTCACAGATCATTTTAAAAACCAAGTTCAGTAAAACTAAGTTCAGTATAAACAAGTTCAATTATCGCCTACGATCTCATTCATAAGCTACTGGAAGTACTCTTTTAAAATTTACAATGTTATTATCCCAATTCTGATAATCTACTTAGGTAACCACGTCAAATAGTTTAATAATAAATAATACCAAAATTTGTTTGATAATAAAATTATCATGATTGCCGGTCTTGACAATGGATCTGACAAACGTTTTTTACTTTTGAAGCCAAATAAATTTAAAAAAATCACAAGAAAAACAGTGTTTTTAGTATTTTCATATCTTAAAAAATGACTGAGATATTAACGATTAAAGTTCGTATTTGCGGCCGAAGATTTTTAAAAACGCGGGCGGGAGCTCACTAGGCGCGACGTCACACCCTTGGTTATTCATCAATGTAAGAGTCAAGTGCTCGCTCGTACGCCGCTGCTACGCTGTAACAAACTAAACTATTAAGTTTTCTGTGGTAAAACGGCAAAAAAATATTGTATAGTGCCTCAGTGCTTCAATTCAACAGTTAAAACACCCGATAAACTCTTTTTTTATGTGCCTGAGGACCCAAAAATGAGAAAAAAGTGGATGACAGCCATAAAAAGAATTGATAAAATATGCCCTAAAACTAAGGCGCACAGCTGTGAAGACCATTTCGATCTATGTTGAATTAAAATAATAAGTTTTACTAATTTATTAATTTAATAAATTAGTTAAATTAATTAATAACATGTTCATTTTTATTTATAGAGTTTCTTTTTATTATTTAGTTATTTTTTATTCTTAGAGCGAAAAGTAACTCTATGTAACGAAATATTTACTTTCTACTGTTATAAATAAGTTAAACACTTATTTATAATAGTAGAAAGAAAATAAAATATGTAAGTCAGAAGTATCAAACTCATGGACCGCATTTATCATTATTTGATGTTTTTTTTTAAATACAGACTACCCCGTATTGGTCCGGACTCTTTTGCAGAATAGACCATATGCCTCCCGGTCAGGCAGCTCATAAAAGGCGAGCATAGACTTATCGTCACTAACACCGTGACATCTGACTAGGTGGTAGAGTTTCGCAGCGACTTGCCCGGATTCGCTATATGCCTTACCTATTCCTTCCGCCATAAAGTCACTGCTTGCCGTTGATGTGTTCCGGTTCGGCGGATACTTTTGCTCGAGGTCTTAGGTTGGCAACGCATCATTACCACCTTTGGTGTCTCTAGGCAATGTGAATTTCTTACCATCAGGAAGTCCGTCTGCTTGTTTGCCTTTCAGTATCGTAAGAATAAAAAAGACTACCTTTTAAGTGACTCAATGTAAATTAAACATTCTTAATTCACTGTTTTTATTCCGATTTATATTTATTATTAACATACATAGGTACATTTTTAACTTTATTCCACGAATTTCGGCCGCCGTATAATCTTGATCCTTCATTTAATATTGTGACACTATCAAAGTATCCACTCTTGGCAGATTGTCGGACTGCCCTTTTAAAAATCCGTCTGCCATTCCACATACTTTAGTTTCAATTTAATGAAGGTAATCGTATGTAAGAGATACATATCTTCACGCCAAGTCCCTTACGGGGTAGGCAGAGAGTATCGAGTGCCAGACCTCACGATCCTGACAAACCTGTCTTGCTTCCTTCACATTCATTACCC
>NJDD01000543.1:353518-418720 GCA_002245505.1 Calephelis nemesis
TGCCTCTTTTCGTACCGACGAGGGCGGATCGGTACGCGTCGCCTCCAGGGAACGCCCTAACCCGCTCTGCGGTACTGTTTCGGGCCAGAATTGCAGTCCAATGGACAGGCAGGGATCGCGACGTGCACGCTTCTGGCCAATGACCCCCAATGTAAGAGATAGCTTATATTATTTCTTTCAAATACAAGCCTAGACTTGAAGACGATCGAAACAAAATAAAACAAGATACTTGTTGCGTACTTAATCACCAAAGCAAACGCCGCCGTACGCCGTGCTGCGAGCTCGGGCCCAACAAGGGTGTGACGTCATAGCATGAGCGCGCGTAATCTCAGCAATTCAAGAAAGACCTTAAAGTTCTCGTCGTTATAACTTCGGAACTACTGCATGCATTTAAGTGAAATAAAAAGTAATGATAAGTACGTGATCTACGCTTTGATGTTAGGTATATACGATAGCAAGATTTTGACCCTTTTGTGTTCTTCATCGCCTAAACCTTTATATATGTTATTAGCAGTTTCACGCAGCTTCGCCTGCCTAACTTGGCTTCTACTATACCGATTTGGATGAAACAAAGCCTATGTCACTTGTCGATAATGTAGCTTTCGAATGGTGAAAGAATTTTTAAAATCGGTCCAGTCGTTTTTGAGCCTATTCATTACAACCAAAGAAACAAACAAAGTTTTCTCTTTATAATATTAGTATCGATATGCTTAAGAGAAAAATTTTTTCATATATTTTATCATCAAAGTCAACTTATCATGTCCTGAGATGGTCCGGGCATGCTGAGTAGAAAAGAGCATCTATCTCTTTGTCTAGCAGCCCATAAGAGCACTGGTTGAGGTCATTACCACCACTGGTGATCAACCGTCTTACCTGTTCCTGCCACCATTATGACTCTATCATGTTCAGGTCTGAAAGGTAGGGTAGCCATTAGACTTGCACAATAGGCTCATATAGGGCGCAGGATTGCGATATTTATAGGCCACAATCATCTCTCACAATCAGAAGAGCTGTATGCTTTTCCGCTGAACTGATTGTGTGCGAAAATCGGCACACACATTTTTTTTATGTTATAGGGAGGCAACAAGCAGAAGGATTTCCTGGAGGTAAGAAATGCCGTCGCCTATAGACACCAAATGTGGTATTGGTGCGTTGTCCACCTGAGGCTAGGATGGTCAGCCTCCTGCGTAAGTAAGTAAACCGGCTACCCTACCCTCCAACCGTAACACGACAATGACGAGCTTTGTCATTTTGCGGAAGGAATAGGTAAGGCGGTGGTGCCTGTATGTCCGGGCGAGTCGTTGCAGGACTCTACCACCTAGTAAACATACAGGGAAACTTGGATTAACACATAGAATAATTTTTATCCCAAAAAATGTTCCTGTGGGATGACTCACGCGGGCAACAGCTAGTAACACATATAAAAATATGAGGAGTATATAAGTTATGCTAAAGCGAGCAGTATATATACTTCAGAAACAGGCTAGATAGACCACCTGTTGGCACTAATTGACTGTTACAGATAAAATCTTTATTTGATCTGACATGACATCATTAGATTCATGTAGTTATTAATTTTTTCTAGTCACTTATATGTTTAATCACTTCTGTGATTTAGTGGTCTGGTTTTGGATTTGACTTCTTGGTCTCGAGTTCGATGTCCTGGCTGAGCAACTCAAAACGTGTTCTTAAATTTCCAAGTATTAAAAATGTTACTAAGTATGAAATAAATATCCCTGGACAAATTACACAAAAAAAATCTAACCCCGAAGTAAGCTAATTATATGTTTGCGTTATGGGTGTTAGTCAACAATACAAATACATGGAAATACTTAAATAGATACCAAAAAAGATTTAATAAACTCCAAGACCCGGAAATGCAGACATCTAAATGTACATCACACAAAAGCCTGCCCCGTCCGGAATCGAACCCGAGCCTCGCGGTTGGTCGGTGTAGTTAGGCGTGTACGCTAGCCATTCGACCAACGAATCGTCCAAGAAAAAACAAAAACCCACCTATATGAAAATAATAATTAAGCACAGTAAAACTGTAAAAACAGACTCCAACTATTTCTGGGTACATGTCGCGATTTGATATTTCTTTTTTTCGAAAGATAGTAAATGTTTCCGAAATGGTCCCACATAAATTTTATCAACATCCTACTAGTAGTGTCTGAGTTACACTTAAACTCAAAAACAATTATTACTCAGACCAAGATATTATATAATTAATATTATATATAAGATATATAGGATTCAACTCGAAATCATGATCTATCTTTCTAAAAAAGAACTATCAACATCGGTTGGCTATTGACGGAGTAATCGCGTAACGATCATACAAAAAAGATACAGCGGAACTGATAACCTCCTCCTTTTGAGAGTAGGTTGAATCCTATTAATATTTTAAATGTGAAAGTTTGTAATTTCGTTTGTTAGTTACTCCTTCACACAAAAAATACCGATTTTCATAAAAGTTGGCACACACATGTAGGGTAACTTGGATTAACACATAGGATAGTTTTTACCCCGAGAAAAATGTTCCCGTGGGACCACGCGGGTAACGCCGCGGGAAGCAGATAGTACAGAATAAAACAATCCCAATTTGTAAATATAAAAATGATTACATACACATTTCTCGTGGTAATCGCAGCTGGCCTGAACGAATGGGCTTCTGGGATTGATGAGATTTTGCTCATTCTGTTTTTGTTGTTAGAGAGATTGTCAGGAAAAGGTTCATAAGAAAAGAAAAACTGGGAAAATGGCAGGAAGATGGGAAAGCTTTGTTCATACAAACAGTTAGTAACTGTTAATGTCGAGCGGAAACGAAGTACGCCAGTAGGGTTACTTTTGATTCTCAATATCATTGGAATTAGAAATTAGAATCGTATGTGTCATTTTAATAAATTCTAATAAAGAAAAATTGCTCGGGATTGGATATGTGCCCGGTTGGCGATAGACTTGCCACCTATCACATTGTGGGACTTAGTGTCTTCGGCTACTCGTGGGTGCCTGGTTGCGCCTCTGTCTACCTTTACGAATGTGGGCGTGAAGATACATATGTGTCATTTTAAGTACTTTTGAACACAGTTCTAGCGGATTATTAACATTTAGTTAAATAATGAATTCAACGAACCCATTAAAATAATGTATTGTTTACTATTATCTAAATGGGTATTTGCATAATTTTTCAATCCATTAAATAGTTATGTCTTATTATTTTTAAAAAAAAATAAAATTTTTGAAAAAAAATTTATTATTTATAAACATTTAAACTATTTAACAATAAAAAATGTTAAAATTTAAACGTATAGGTAGCTCCCTCTTGCGTATGTGACGTCATTGTGCATATTCCATTTAAATTTGTTCGCGCCAATCCACTCAGAATGTTTTTATAAACACGCCTGATCAGCTGTTGTGATTGTTATTTAAAAAAACAACTGTTTAAATTATTTCAAAGCAAAAACATAAACTTTATGACTTTTTAATATGTCATTAAAAAACAGTGGTTGTTGGTGTATTGTACCAACATGTAAAAATACCGGTAAATCTCATCCAAATAAAATTTTTATAAATGTTCCATCAAATAAATTAAAACGAAAAATGTGGTTGGATGCATGCGGGAATAAAAGTGAATATTCTTTATCAAGTCGACTTTATTGTTGTGAGGATCATTTTGATGTAAGTAATAATAAAAATCAAAATAATTTTATTATAATCAACTTATAACCTCAATTTTTTTTAATATTTTGACTGTAATGAGTAATTAATTATTTTCATTAGATTAGAAACCAACCTATATTAAAATTTTCTTTTATTTTTTTTTCAATATGAGAATTTCACTTAAAAAAAACAAAGAAATGGTTGCTGGTTGATTTTTTTATATATATTATTTATTTTGAAAATTATTTTTTACCAAAAAATCCAAAAATTATTAAATAATGATGAAATTAAGTAGCTTGAAAATTTATACTTACAGGTTAGCTTTTGCACCTTGCATTTCTGCAGATACAAGCTAAGTAAGATGCGACCATAAAAGCATCAACACGTGGTAGATTATCGGATCGAGCTTCAATGAAACCAGGATCGACTTTTCTTCGAGGCATTTTTATTTCTTTTTAATTATTTATTGTCAGTCACTATCACCCCGTTCACATGTACTACTAGTACCACTCAGCATTTATGGTAATATAGAGTATGATCACAATATCTATGCTAATTATTCTTGTCAATTTTCAAAGAAAAATATTTACGCTACTTTCAGTTAATTTTAATCTTAATGATAAAATATAATTAAACACGCTTTAAATAAAAACCAACTTGAAATTTTTTTCAATAATTTATCATTCGTCGTTTATCATGCATTCAAATGACGCGCTAATAACATGCACAATGACGTCAGACCAATCACATCACGTTTTACATCACGTGATTTTTACATCATATTTGACCACTTTTATTAATTTAAAAAATATTTGTAAAAATTAAATTTTAATCTTACGTAGGTATTTTATGTGTATCAAAGAATTTATTAACTGAACTTTATTTGAAAAATCATTTTCATGCAAATAACCAATTCGCCAGTATGGTGTTCAAGAGTACCTAAAATGATATACTCGATTCTTATTGCCAATATTGCATGAATCGAGTTTCAAGAATTATTCTACAGGCCTGTCTATATTTGAACTCCTCCTAGACGACTGGAGCGATTTTAATAAAATTTTAGTGTGTGTTCAAGGTGATTCGAGAATGGTTTATATTTACAATGGAAAATGTTTTTTTTTTAATATTTTTTTATTTCTAAGATTTTTTTCCGTTAGAGCTAGTATGTTATAATTTTGTGAAAGGAACACTGGATCACGGCGCTGAGAGAAAAATACTTAAGAAAGAAAGGACAACAATTTGATATCAATCCGCACATACACATATCTCATTTTTTTGGAGAGTAGAAGGAGAATATTAACTGACGGGACTCATTAAAATTTTACACTGTTTTTTGGAAATAATGAGTCGCGATTGACAATATTTCTTTCCAAAAATAATATGATTTGTGTATGTGTAAAAAAATATTCCAATGACTAGCTGTTACCTCCGGTAACCACTTCACGTCTCACATGAACATTGTTTCGGGATAAAAACTATCCTAAGTGTTAATCCAAGTTACCCTCTATGTGTGCACCAAATTTCATGAAAATCGGTTGAGTAGTTATTGCGTGACGGAGTCACAAACAAACAGACAAACTTTCGCATTTATACTATTAATAGGATATTCATTTCACAATATTAAAATCAGTCAACGCGCCCATTACTTTTTTTAGTTTCATGTATCAGGTTTTTGTTTTTTTTTATAATTTAATGTGTATTTATAGAGATATACCGGAGAGATTTTCTTACCGTCAGGAAATCCGCAGCTTATTAATTAACCTTTATACAATTTAATACACATCCGGATAATTTGTTTGTCTGTAATAAAATAACCGCAATAATATGACAGTTTCATTGGTCACCATATTTTATTACTTTCATTCGTGGGCGGGAAATGGTGACCACTAGAATTGATGGCGCTAATATCGTGCGAATTGGAACGGAACATATTATGACAGATACTTAAAAGTGAAAATTAATTTAAAATATATGCGAACTTTATAAATTGACCAAACCATTACCATCGCTATTACCTATATGCCACCTAATAATTTGACAAGCAATAAGTGTTGCAAAATAAAAAAATGCAGCACAGTTATTAGGTAAATTAATCATTATCATCATCATTAAATTGATTAAATCATTTGTGCCCACTAAAAGGCGTAAATTTACATTTAAGCTTTAAGCTGTCATTCACTACCATTTTTTTAAATTCGAGTGTATGACTGATTAAAAGATTATTGACGTCTTTAAGTACGCCTTTACAGTGTTGGTTTCATCATGAAGCTATAGTATTACCTAAGGTTACACTCCTAACAAAACCTGGGGGCTGATTGTGATTATATATATGATTATATGTGTAAAGTGTAACTACAGCAAATAACTGAAAAATTACGAGTTTTGTATTTGTAATCTCCATTGTATTTCTCTTGGTCACTGAGACTGAGACACAAAAACCCTCACTTCCTCACACAGCCCCCTAATGTATTTTCCAAATGTTGTTAAATCTCTCTCAAAGTCTTTCAACGTCAATTAACAAAGTCGAAATGAAAGAGAGGCCGCTCCATTAGAAAGAGTCAGCAGCATATGGAAGTGACATCAGGTGTTTCACAGGAGTTTAATTTTCAGTAGTAATGTTCATGGGCTTAATACTCAAAGGTGCCAACATTTTAGCTTTTGACATAGCGGAAACTTGTGGCAGAAAAACATAGGACTAATAGGCGCAGTCAGTACTTTCAATAAAAGCTACATCAGGGGGCTGATTCCGTATCTTTTTAGTGATGATAAGTGGGTAAAGTGTACATCAAATAGGTAAGTATCAAATGACGTGTTTTATATTTGCTATCTCCAGTGAACAACAGAAATACGATAGAGACAGCAAATACAAAACAAATTTTCCCGTGTTGATACGGGCTCGTTTGTAGAATAGACCATCTGCCTTCCTTGCCAGGCAGCTCGTAAAAGGCAAGCATAGAATCGCCGTCACTAACACCGTGACATCTGACTAGGAGGTAGAGTTTAGCAGTGACTCGCCCGGATTGCACCGCCTTACCTATTCTTGCCGCCATACATGTTCTGGTTTGGAGTTTAAGGTAGCCGGTAAACTTACTTTTGCTCAAGGCCTAACATCTCCGCATCAGGTTGGCAAAGCGCCATTACCACCTTTGGTGTCTCTAGGCGGCGTGAAATTCTTACCATCAGGAAATCCGTCTGCTTGTTTGCCTTCCAATATCATAAAAAAAAACGTCATTTGACAGCTATTTGATGTACACTTTACCCAGCGATCATCACTTAACAGATACCGAATAGCCCCGCTGGTAGATTTGAACTCTACCACCAAACAATTAGTCAGTGTTCACCCGTGGGTGGTAGATGGTGATCACTAGGATTAATGGTGTTGATACCGTGCGAATTGGAACGGAACAGATTATGGTTGATGTTTAAAAGTGGAAATTAATTCAAGCGTGTTGACGGCACAAATTAGCCAAGTCGCCGCCATTATGCACGCCTGTCAGTTAATGATTTGACAGATTAATGATCTGTGCCGATATTTTTTGATATGGCGGGAACGTACACGATAAACTTTAAGTTTTCTGAGCGGAATGCGGATACAATTTTTTTTTCAGATCAACAATTAGAATAGAGTGACTTTCAGATGGAATGAAACACACACTCTTTAAACACCAAAAATGGTAATGGACGTAAGAGGCCACTACTGCCTTCACAATAAAGAATTACCTACACATTGTTTTTTTTATGTGGCAAGACAGTGAACAAGCTCACGACTCTCCTGATAGTAAGAAATATCGTGGCCTATGAACACCATAGATATTATAGGTGCGTTATTGTCCTGTGGCTGGGATGGGAGGCCTATTGTGCAAGTCTAACAGCTACCTCCTACCTCCTACCTACCTCCAGAAGGGAACACGACGATGTCGTTATGGCAGCAGGAATAGGTGGATCCCTACCCGGGTAAGTGCTGCACAGCACTCTACCACCAGTGGTCTTGATGGCAGCGACCCATTAAATTTATGCTCGCCTCTTACGAGCTGCCTGGTGGGAAACGCAGATGATCTAGTGTACACAGGGGACCCGGATCAACACAGATGTCTTAATTGAAGAACGCAATGATTAATTGTATGATCTTTGTCAAAGAAATAAATATCACTTTGTCTCCCGGGAGATTGAACCTCGACTTGGTGCTCCATTCTGGTTACTGGATGGAAGAGTAGTGGCTCGCCGTTGATCTTTAGGATTAATTGCAACGTAAGGAAAAGAAAACGTTGCTCGGGATTGGATATATGCCCGGTTGGCAATAGGCTTGCCACTTATCCCACAGTGGGACTAGTGTCTTCGGCTACTCGTGGGTGCCCTGGTCGTGCCTCTGTCTAATTGTTCAGGGATATTGGAGTGAAGATACTTATTTACTTACATTAAGCGACCAAGACAAATATATTTTGTTATTACCATATAAAGAAAGTTATAAAGTTGGTTCGTGTAAAGAGTGTACTGAATGTATTTTATTTTTTAAACCTGCGTAACAGATTTACAATGGCCGCGTGGGGCCGAAACCCGATATGCTCAGTGACCGCTCTAGTGAACACGCTTTGCTAAAAAATGGCTCTTTGTCTGCCTGCGACATATAGACACAACAACTTTTGTTTATATAAGGAAGTCAAGGCAGTATGACTCGAACTCTGTTGTGTTTTTTATTTTTTATTTTCTCCAGTATCAATACATTTTTTATAAAATACTTTTTTTTTAAACTGATGTGCTCGTTGATGCGACATATAAACAAAACAGCTTTGTTTATAAAAGGAAGTCAAGGCAGTATAACTTGAATTCTGTGGTCTGTTGCTCTTTTTTTATTGAAAGGATCATTTTTTTTTGTATTATAAATAGAAATCTAAGAAGTTTATTTAATAATTAATTATATATAATTATAAAAAATATTAAGACATACAAAAAAAATCTTAATATGTGTTCCGTACTTGACTGAAATAATAACGATTAGTCGTTCGGAATATATTTTTTTCAGTTTGATTACCTACTTACACCACAATAGAATAAAAACGACGGATTGCACTCCGGGAGTGCCGGCGGGAGTGAAAACTTGAATATTAACTATTTGCTTGCATTGGCCCATTAAATTTGCATTTTTGATATTTTGGAATAGTTAGGGAATACCTACTCCCCAACTTGAGTTTGATTTTGCTATTCACATCCATGTTTTTCAAAATTTTTTATCAAAAAAAGATTTCACTTAATGAAAATTTTGTTATTTATGAAAGAGTAATAGAGCTGTATCAATTATAGATATTAACGAATGTAATTTGAAACTCGCTCTGGACCATTTTTTTAAATTATCTTATTGTTCACATGCCACAAACAACTAACAGACTAATATTTATTAGGTTGTCGCTGTTTAAAGTAGATCATGTCACATTTCAAAAATTACGGTTGAGTGAAAGCTGAGAAGCAGATGAATATGAGACTATGATTTGCTCCTCAGAACCCTTGTAACAATCAGACTTTTCACGTTCTTTGCCAACTTTGTCTAAGAAGTGCGTAAGAAGTTTACTAGCGAAGGACATAGGCTGGATTGTTTGTGTATCCGAGCTCGGGCTCTATTCGTTGTCTGGTCGCGGTGGTCGATAGGTGAAAACATTCGCCCGACTACTTGGAAGAGTTCCCTCGGCCTAATTTCTACAACTGTTATATTGAATTTCCGCAAAGTAACCTAATTGACTGAAAGCTGAGAAGTCATTATTTGAAGTAAAAATACAGATTTAGTACAGTAGTACTATTTAAATTATGCGCTTCGGCTATATCCATCAAGCTTCGGAAATCCGAATGTATTTTAAATATATCTATATAGATGTGTTATAACACATAATTAATAATTTCTATTAAATTTAGATTAGGTCAACCAATTTAAAAATAAAAGTATAAAGTGTAAAAAAAGTGTAAAGCCGAAGCGCACAATTTAAATTGTAGAACTGACAACTGTACTTACTTTCATCATAAAAAAATACAGTCAGCAAGCTTTGTACATTATTCAACAATATACAACGATTTTCAAAGTTCTCTTGTATGAATATCGAAAATCCCCTAACCAAATCGTATCCAAATAAACCGTCTAATAACCACGCAAATCTCAACAAACAGACAAACGAGTACTTTCGATGTCCAATTAATTGAAACATCCCCTCTTCACCCTAAGTCACGCTAAAACCACTCTTTTTATTACTATGTAAGTCACATTTTAGAAACAAAGTTGATTTACATGAAATGGCTATTACGGGAAAGTTAACCTAACAGTTTGGAATTTAAAATTGGTTTTTGTTTGTTTGTTATGTAAATCAGAGTAGGGCTGATTGTGATAGTCAGAGATCGGGTTGGGTATTTTCATGGGGCAAAAGCCGTGGGCATTTTGAGTGTACAGTCGATGACACAAGTTCTAAAAATGAGGATGAAAAAGTGTGGACAGGCGAGCTTTGTTTAGAAGAGATTATAATATAGAAATATAGTTATTGTTTATGAATGTACTATATATTTTATTAAAGTTCTGTGTATATATATCACTTTAAAGGTTTTTTTATGATATTGCAAGGCAAACAAGCAGACGGATTTCCTGATGGTAAAAAATTTCCGCCGCCTAGGGACACCAAAGGTGGTAATGGGCGTTGCCAACCTGGGGCCGGGATGTTAGGCCCAGAGCAAAAGTAAGTTTACCGGCTACCTTACCCTCCGAACCGGAACACGTCATGACGTTATGGCGGCAGGAATAGGTAAGGCGGTGGTACCAATCCGGGCGAGTCGCTTCTAAACTCTACCACCTAGTCAGAATTCACGGTGTTAGTGACGGTGAGCCTTTGCTCGCCTTTTACAAGCTGCCTGGCAAGAAATGCACATGGTCTATTCTACAAAGAAGCCCGGACCAACACGGGGAAAAATTTATAATTCTAATTTAGCGCCTTAAATATAATAAGGGATATATTTAAATATACCACCAATTACACTAAAATCAATAGCACCTGCAAACAAGAAGTGCTAGCGTAAAAATCTTTTGAATGATCAACATGATGAACGTATAGGTTACAGGTTCTTAACTACCTATATGAAATCTTGGATACACATATTCTTTGGGGAGACGGGCCTAAAGATACTTGAGCATGTGTGAATAAACCGTTTTGTTAGAGTAATGATGCCCTAAGCGGGTTCTAATATCTTGTGATACCAGTCACCTTCACCAGTCACCAGGCTTGTCTTGACCAAAAGACATTAAAATTTACCTTAAAACGACAGTACGTTTTAAGGTAATCTTTAACAAATTTTGGTGATATTACAGAAACTGAAAAGTGTATTGAAAGAAATTACATGTCCATTAGTTACAGTTATGTGAGACTGTATGAGTGTCTTCCAATTTTGTAAAAAAAAGACACGATATAATTATTATGACCGGCACATGTACTTGGAATCTTCTTACGGACTTTCGTTTCAGCTTCGATGGCAAATTCAAACAAGTATATGGTTCTAACACGTACATTCGTAATTTTTAACTGATGTTATTAAGACAAAATATTAGGGTCGAATTTAAAAATATCGATATAAAAATACGCCTGGACTTAAGTCATAGAACTAGTGCAACTATAAAATTGATAATTTTCAAATCTTACTAAAGGATAGTTTATCCTTTTTAACCGAGTTCAGAAAAACGAGGAGGTTCTCAATTCGTCCGGTATATTTTTTTATGTACACCGATTTATCCGAGGTTTCTGAACCTATTTACGTAATTCTTTTTTGTTTGATGCGGAATAGTTTCAAATTGATCCCATAAAAGTTTGATTCAGGTAGGCCCATTAGTTTTTATTTTATGAGTATTTTTACCTTTTTTCACCTATCTCACCTTATTGTCTTGTATTGTAATTTAATCATATCAGCGATGAACTAAAAAGTATTAAATAATGAAGATTTAATATTAATTATATACTATACCTATTTACCTTCATGTGCTATTTTTACTAATAGGTTTGAAGTCGGTGCCAATCCACTCTAATACTTACTAACAATATAATTATTAATTTAAGGCTTGACACCGACTTCAAACCTATTTGTAAATGGCACATCTGGGTAATAGGTAGTATATAATTGATATTAAGTTATTATTTTTTACTTTTTTGTTTTGAAGTCGGTTTTAATTAATGTAGTTTTTTTGTAAACACTGTACAAGTAATAAAATTATAAAACCGTTTTCTTGTCGATATTACTTTAGCATCAAAGCCAAACTCATAGTACCCGCCCCGTGTGTCCACAGTTTGGACACCACATGAGTAAAGTTTGCAATGAGACTAGTTTCCTCACACAGGGCAAAAGGATCAAGAAACTTCTAATTAAGCTAGAACTATTATAGCGGTCCTTTGGGCCGGATAATTATATTATTGATACTGTATGTATTACATGATTGGATTTAAATTATAATATTATATTATATTGGTTTTAATGATAGGTAATACATTTTGCCATTTTGTCGCCTCTGTGGTTTAGCGGTCCAGGTGTTGAACTTGATTTCATGAGGTCCCGGGTTCTGGCAACAAAAAGAAAATTCGTTTTTTCCAATTTTCTAATAAAAAAATATGTTGCTCGGGGTTGGATGAGCCCGAATGCCCACACCGTAATAGGCTTGCCACCTATCACATTGTGTGACTTAGTGTCTTCGGCTAGTAATGGGCGGCCTGGTTGTGACTGCCTACCTCTTCGGGGATATGGGCGTGAAAATACTTCCATTTTTAGATAAGGTATTTTCATTAGCAATAATACTACTTAAAAACAATAAATAAAAGAGATTGCGGCTATCCAAAGGATTGGCAACGCAACTGTAAGACTGTTAATATTATTTTCCTCAAATTTTTGTTTCTTATCATAAAGTATTAAAAATTGGGAAAATAAAATATGTAGGTGGCTACCTTAAAGATAAAAGTTGCCGTTACCTACAGACACCATAAATGTTAGTGGCGAGTAACCATCTCATGCCGGAATCTTAGTAAACGTTTGCAAGTCTTCCGGCTACCCTGCCTTCTATTGTGGACCACGACAATAACGAGCAATGAATCAGTTTCGGTGGTGGAAATTGGTAAAGTAATAGCAATCAGACTAAACTGCTGCACAGCACTCTACAACTTAGGATTAACTGCAGTGGGATAAAGTGGAAAATAAAGATAAATTATGTAGATGGATGGATGCAAGTAAGAAAAGTCGATAAAGTGGAATAAAGTTTGTATGAAAAGGGTAATGAATATGAAGAATAGGTTTGTCAGGATCGTGAAGTTTGGCACTCGTTACTCTCTGTCTACTGCTTAAGGAACTTAGCGTGAAGATGGACGTATGTATGTATTTAAAGTGGGTCGTCACATATCAACACTGAAAAATTATTGAGGCATCCTTAAAATAAAATATGGCTGCTAATCATTCTCTGTCGATGTGCCGATTAGAATGTCCATCTTTTATTATGGCTTCATCACAATACCAGATTACAGCATTAAAACATAATCCAATCAGACCAATAGGCTGCATGACCGTGTCACCAGGTAATTGTTGAGCAATCGATGTAATCTGTGGAAATGAAACATGAAACACGGATAGGAGAAAACTTTATTCTATTACGCGGCATAGTTTACTTAGTACTTGTGTACTCAATAGTAGTAGCACTTAATATTCTGATATTGTTCGAATTTCAAAATGTTATATACCTACGAATAGTTCTATGTGAAATAGAGATGTGGTGACTTTATCGCACTTGTAAAATAATCTAGAAAAACCAAATAGTAATTCAGATTACTGGATTGTTGAAACTGATTGATTGACATCGACTACACCTGTACATTTTGAAACTGATTGACTGACATTGACTACACCAGTAGTAGGTATATATTTTTAAACTGACTGACATTGGCAGCACTTGTAGCATATATTTTGAATCTGTTTGACTACACTTCTAGCATATATCTTGAAACTGATTGACTGACATTGACTACACTTGTAGCATATATTTTTAAACTGATTAAATGACATTGACTACACTTGTAGCATATATTTTGAAACTGTTTGACTGATATTAACTACACTTGTAGCATGTATTTTCAAACTGATTGACTGACATTGACTACACTTGTAGCATGTATTTTGAAACTGGTTGACTGACATTGACTAAACTTGTAGGTAGCATGTGTTTTGAAACTAAATGACTGACATTGACTAAGCTTCTACCATATATTTTGAAACTGATTGACTGACATTGTCTATACTGAAAGCATGTAATGTGAAACTGATGACTAATCCTGACTACACTTCTACGAGTAGCATATATTTAGAACTGACGGATATTGACTACACTTGTAGCTTTTATATTTGTAGCATATATTTGGAAACTGTTTGACTGACATTGATTACACGTGTAGTATATATTTTGAAACTAAACTAGTAGCTTATATTTTGAGTAACAGATTAGCAAAAAAACTCTATAAAACCTAGTATATTGGTAACTTTTCATTTTTATAGAGAGCTAAATAATTTTTCACCCAGGCGTAGTCACGCGCTAAATCCTATCTCATCTATAACATTATCATATTATTATGTTTGTCCTAAAATCCACAGACTCGAATTAGGAGGAGGTTTTGAGATATAGGTAATATGCATTTTTTTTGCTTGACTAGAACAGAAAAAAAAAGAAACAAGCATCACTCAAATCCTTAATTACCATAGAAGTTAATCGATAACTGGCACAAAGCGACTCGATAGCCTACATTATGCATTCGATATTGATCATACCTCCCTCAAACTGTGGCGTTGCAAGTCTTCGGAAGTTCGGTATTAAGGAAGTCCACCGTTACAGAGCTGCGAACTTTAATTACTATCTACCAACTGTTGTAAAAAAGTAATAAAAACTTTTGAACTTGTACTTTTTCACAATATAATTGTAATATGGAAAATTACAAATGTTATTTTTGCAAGTAATATAAAAAAAGATACACGGGAATTCCACCAAGTGTCAACGATTAAAATAACTAACAAAAAGTGTGGTGCGGATATTCATACTTAATACCAAATAAAACTATTTAATTATCAATTTTATTTGGTATTTTTTTCCTAAAAAATAATTCAAAATGTACTTGTTATTAAGTTAAATTTATGATACAAAATATCAATTTTTTTTTAATTTTTGCACTTCATTTTGGATGGACACGTTGTCTAGGGACATAAGCTGTTGTAACTGTTTATATAACAAAAAAATGTATAATATACAGTCAATTAAAATATTCAAAAATGTTTCCCGCGGTTATGCCTATTATATTAGATACCTATTTTTTATTTTTATTTACAAGACAGCTTAGTGCTATGACACACAACTCACCTAATGGAAAGTGATGTAACCAAAGATGAAGCAAATTGTAATTCCCCGGATAATTTCTTTACGAAGTGAATTCCGACCTTTTGCAGTTCGAAAGACGAAACACGAATTAGTTTAAATAAAACGCGTTTATAGTAGACATTTTTGAGTTATCACCACGTAGTATAAGACTCGCTTTCCGCTGTATGATAAGTATGCTTAGATTTTTTTAACAGATACAGTGATTTAAGAGAAAGGTTGTATATGTACCTATTGTATGCAAGGTGCATACATAATTATATTGTAAAATAATAACATTGAAGTTTTTTATGACATTGAAAGGCAAACAAGCACACGAACACACCAAAGATGGTAATAATGAGTTGCCAACATGTTAGGCCTCGAGCAAAAGTAAGTTTACTGGCTACCTTACCCTCCGAACTGAAACACGTCAACGCCACGCACTGACGTTATGGCGGCAGGAATTTTAAAATCATAAAAAAATCTTTTCGACTTAATTCCATTTACGTTGCGTACGTAGAACTTTGATCATTGATGTGTGATAAAAAAAATTGACAAATTATTTCCCGCCAACAGTTTTTTTTTAGAACTAATAAGGTTGCAACGTTTTAAAAATATGACATTCGAAATTCAAATAGTTTTGATTAGATAGTGTGCCCCGTGTATATGCAATATTAAATGAAACCACAAGTCGGATCTTGACGAAATGAACATGGGACCACCTCGGAATCATGACCTACATTTTTAAAGAAAAACCATCAAAACCGGTTTAGTATTGGCTAAGTCGCGTAACAAATATAAATTATAAAAAAACATACAGTTGAGTTGTGAACATTCCACTTTTTGGAGGTTAAAACAAAATTCGATCATGATACATTCGCTTTCGATATCTTTCACAAGCTGCGCCGTTGCAAGTCTTCGGAAGCTCGGTATTGAGGAAGTCCGGCATTACACAGTTATGATTTTTATTGCCATCTCCCAGCTGTTTTTAAAAAAAATACTCGTACCACCGTCATTTTACATCAAAAATTTTTTTCACGACTTCATGCAATTACGCAAATGCGTACATCCGTCGAGATACAAATAAGTCTCAAAATTTAAATTTAAGTAGTAGTAAGTAACAAAGTTTAGTTTCGTCGAAATGAATTTGATTGTTATCGAGTATCGACAGTCGACACTCATCGTAATTATCGACACTCAACCACTTCTATGGTCTATTAGTCCGGTATCGGCGTTGACCACAATTATGTTCCAGATTCTCGGATCGAACAACTTAATATTTGCTTTTTCAATCTGTGCCTACAAATAAATCTGTAGAAGGGTCAATTCTGTACATTGAAAATATTGAAAAATAAATAGCACCCCCTGTGTTACTGGATCTATGCCAAACCCAAATATGTGATTAAAAAAATTGTTGTCTGTCTGTTTGTATGTTCAGGCATCACGTAAAAACTAACAGTTCGATTTCGATAAAATTTGGTACCTTATTATCCTGGGAATAATGGCATGGGATACTTTTTATCCTGGAAAAATACGTAGAAAAAATAAATCTTAAGTTTTAGATTTATCACGCGAAGACCGACATCCGCGCGGACGGAGTCGCGGGCGGAAGCTAGTTTTCTAATAAAAAAGGTTATTTTTTAAAAAAAAAAGGTATCATCACACCCATATCCTCAAAGACTTAGGCAGAGGGAGGACACCCGCGACTAACTGAAGATACTAAGTCCCAAAATGTGATAGGTGACAAGCCTATCGCCAACCGGGCACATATCCAATCCCGGACAATGTTATTGTAAATTCGAAAATTAAAAATATACATTTTATAGTCTTATGTTTTGTTGCCCGACCCGGGGATCGAACCCGGAACCTCAAGAAGTCATGTCCGATGACCACTAGCCTACAGAGCCTATTAAAGGCGATAAAATATTTAGGGTAGTTTAAATGCACGAATGGCAATAGGTTTGTCATCTATCACATTATGGGACTTAGTACTTTCGACTAGTTATGGTTTCGCTGATTATACATCTGCCTACCTCACCCGGGATACGGGCGTGAACACTCATCGTTCTGGAATAAAACCTATCAGTGAAAACAAAAACGAAATATTAATTCGGGGATTTTAAATATGAATTTTATTAATATCGTATTACCATAAAGTGGCGAATAAATACCCAAATTATACAACATTCACTGACTCTAAATAGCAATATGTCCGTCGAATTTTCTGCTCCAATAAACTCATTGATGGCTGGCCCAAAGTTTCCTCATTTATACCGCAACGCTAACCGGTTTAAATCTTCGCTGGTTAACCGATTCAACCGATTGAACCGATGCATGGTTATGTTTCGGAAGTTTTTTGTGAGTTCTCTTACCGTTAAAACTGCCATGACCGCCTCGTTGGTCATGAGGTTAGCGTAAAATTGTATCTGCTAACATAAGGGGTTCGATTTCGATTCCCTGCAAAAGTAACATTTGTTTATTAAATACTAGCAGTCCGCCCTGGTTTCGCACGGTTATAAAATATACATATAAATCTTCCTCTTCGACCACTTTATCCCTCAAAAAAAACCCCATCCAAATCCGTTGCGTAGTTTTAAAGATTTTAGTATACAAAGGGACATAGGGACAGAGAATGCTACTTTGTTTTATACTATGTAGTGATAGTTGTCCGTTCCTTAATATCTGGATTTTTGTTAGTTTAACAATAAAGTTGTCACGATATTTAATATAATGACGCATAGCTAACGTATTTAGAATGGAAGAAAGCTTTAAATGTTATAAGGAAACTAAATAATTAGAGATATGTATATAAAACAAAATATCGCCTCCGTAACCAGTTTGTTTAGCTCTCTTAAGGGAACTCGTGAAGGTGACGGGATAAAAAAGTCGCCTGGCACTAACTAAATAAGGTGTATTATATATTTTATATTTTATAGTATAGATCAAATTAACTGAAATTCAAAAAATTACAAACCACCGAAATCCTTTATGTACTTAAAGTAGTTAAGAACCATTTTGATCAGGTCAGCTTTCAAACAAAAAAATCACATCGACATCGATCCACCTCTTTAAAAGTTATGACTCCAAAAACAAACTCACACATAGAAATTTGGTGGTAAAGTAATACACAGTGTCATGTATTTGACACTTAACAACTGCATCACATAGGAATATCTTTTGTTTGTGGTTAACAAACTAAAAAGAATTTTACATGATTTATAATTATTTGTCTATTATCTACTTCTTGAGTATTGCGTTGAGTAGTAGAGACTACTGAATGTCAAGCTTAGTATTACCTGCTACATTTGCTGCAGCTGCATTCAACTGAGCAACTAACCAACCGGGCTCCTTTGCAGAATAGACCAGGCAGCCCTTAAAATGGGAGCATAGGGTTAGCGTCACTAACGTCACACGTCGCGTCAAACCGAGACATCTGACTAGGTTGTAGAGTTTCACAGCGACTCGCCCGGATTGGTACCACCACCTTACCTATTCCTGTCGCCATAACGTCAGTGCTTGCCGTTGACGTGTTCCGGTCTGGAGGATAAGGGAGCCGGTAAACTTACATTTGCTCGAGGCCTAGCATCCTGGCCTCAGATTGCCAGCGGACTATTAGTACCTTAAGTGTCTTGAAGCGGTGTCAATTTCTTACCATCAGGAAATGCATCTGCTTATTTGCCTTTCAAGATCATAAAAAAATACAGACATTATTTAGAAATTAAAGCTAGAAAAGAAATGTAAGTTTTAATTTAAATTTATATTGATGTCTTATACGTCCGCCTCATTCAATTCAACCTCTCACTTGTTGAATAAATTGTAGATAAGCCAAGTATGATGGTGGCGGGATGATAGATAGTCCGTCCACATCACTCATTGTTTAAAAACGATAACATTATCTTTAATTTCGTTCTATCTGTAAGTATTATTTAAGTTGTTAACTCATTGAAGTCTGTGTGAATAGAGTAAAACTTTTATATATTTTATAGTTCACTATACTATGTGGTTTAGCGGTTCAGTTGTTGGACTTGACTGCATGAGGTCCCGAGTTCGAATCTCGGGTCGGGCAACAAAAAGAAAATTAGGTTTTTCCAATTTTCTAATAAAACAAATTTTGCTCGGGATACTTTTAAATTACTTTATCCGTCTCGATGTGTTCGTCACCTAACTTGTAATAAAAATCTGAACCGCTTTAAAAAAAAGCCAATTTAATGCTTTTTACATAGTATAAAACAAAGTCGCTTCCTCTGTTGCTATGTCCCTTTGTATGCTTAAATCTTTATAACTACGCAACGGTTTTTGATGCAGTTTTTTTAATAGATAAAGTGTTTGAAGAGGAAGGTTTATATGCATATTTTATAACCGTGCGAAGCCGGAGCGGTTCGCTAGTATAATATAATTAGTAGTTTAAGGCATGGCACTGACTCCAAACCCATTAGTAAGCAACACATATAAATAATAGGTAGTATATATTCATAACTAAATCTTTATTATTTTTAAGTTTTTAGTTTTGAAGTCGGTTTTTTTAACGTAATTATTTTTATACTGAATAGGTTCGTAATTGTTTTGAAAGTTCTACTGTAACAGTGCGACCAATAAAGTTTGTTTGATGTTTTTTTTTTAATTTTCAAATAAAAAAACAATATTGCTAAGGATTGGATCAGTGCCCGGTTGGCTATAGGTTTAAAAATTATCACATTTGGAGGACTAAGTAATAGCTTCGGTTAATTGTGTGTCTCCTGTATGCACCTGGGCCTACACGACATGGGTGCATGGTCGTGAAGATACTTTATACATATGATCTGTCCATAACATACCTTCATAACATATCTAAATGTATTTCTGTTCGTAACATACGTAGGTACATATTTCTAGATGTATTTAGTTAATAGGCCAACATTTTACAGTTTTTTACAACAATACTTTTTATTTATAGACACTAGTATCCGTAATTACAAGGACGGTAATATTACGGCTTTTAATTCGCCATTAACCAAAGACAATGGCCAATTATACCATAAACACTATAAGCACAGGAAATATCAACAAATCATAAAACCATTAAGAAATACTAAAACTAACTTCTCATGCGAGCGCAAGCGTAATTTATGCGAGTGTCGCCTTGTTGTTTATTTTACAGCATTTTAAGCGAAACAAATAGTTGTTTTATTGAATGGCGGCCGTCTCAGCCGGGAAAGTGTCGTCAGCAAGAACATTAAGCAGAGGAAGCACTTTCAATATATTCTTTGTAGAGATTTTTTCGTTTACCCGAGACAATCGTGCTCGCAAGTTGTCGCGTTTTTAAATCACGAAGTTGGATCGCGATAAAACTTTTGATGTACGAGGGAACTGCCAATTGAACGATTGATATGTCACAGAAGCTTTCACAAAATGGGTTTGACAGTTGCCGCGTCATTTTTATTACCTTCCAGATTCTATGAAAATTAGAAATAATTTATGCGCGCACTACGTTAAGCTACTATTGTTATCGAATTACCGTTTTTTCGAAAGGACTTTTTGTAAAGCTAAAACACGAGTAGCACCTACATGTAAACGCAATGCACGCATCGACTTTACTTTTCGAAATAGATGAGAATATAGGTAATGTATCAGAGGATATATTACGACTAAAACTAGGCAACGTTAGAACCTCGTAAAACTAGAAAGTAAACGAAATACAGTGGTGGTTATCCACTAGCTGGATAGATGGGTAATGGTTAAAGAAATTATTCAATTTAATCCAATTAAATACACGAAACAACTTTTACACATAGCTTCAAATGATACAAATTTCACTGATATAGCATATGTGATTACAGAACAGTTACTGTGTACAGACACAGGTTTTGGTCACACTATCCCCCTTACTAATAAACCTTACACGAACGTTAATCTGGTGTGTATCTTCATTATTTGTTAGCAAAAGTATGTACATTCTCCAGAACCAACGGCCACCTACCCCCGCCGTAAAAACCGCTCCGTGAGTTCAAAGTCATTGTGTGTGTGAAATTTCAGAAATGTTTTCTTACTTACTTTTCTTCAACTTCACTGTAAACCTCTGCTACTATTCATGGGCATCAATGACCACTTACGTGAACCGCTTGCTTGCGTCTTTTATAAAAGCGGCTACTATAATACAGATTTAATAAGCGAAGGAGGTCAAGTATAAACTGTAGAGCACTTCGGCGGCCGGCAACTTCCAGCTCGGCCATTGTGAAGAGGTCCCGTTCCTCTTCACACAATGCGTTCTCTTCCTTGCACAATGTGCAATTTATTACCAACTTGCAGAACAAATTAAGCTTCGGCATTGTAATACTATTTTAAATAATCTATATATGTGATGCCAAAACTTTGGACACCTTTTTAGAAAAATTGCGCGGACGGAGGAGCACAAAATTTGACGCACTTATAGTTTACTAGCTGTTACCCGCGGCTTCGCCCGCGTAGTCTACTAATTTGATATTTAGCTCTCCAACACTGGTCGTTAAAATTTTAAGATAAAATGTAGCCTATATCGCTATCCAAAAAAACCTCTAACAGATTTCTTTTCGAAATTTTAGAAATATACATATCGTCTCTGAGGTCTAACCGTGCGTCTTCGGAACGACTTCTTGAGATCTTGGGTTCGATCTCCGGTTCAGGCAATAAAAAAAACAAATAGAAATTGTGAAGTTTCAATTTTGACCTAGAGACCACCTCTGAAATATACCCTATCAAACAAAAAAAGGATTTTCCATACGAACATTCATTACCTCTTTTTACTCATTCTAACTCATAAAGTGTCTAAACACAAAGTTTCACTGTTACAGTTAATATACATGTGAACAGTCATCCCCTCTTTTTACCCATTCTCCCCCATTTTTAGAGATAAAAAGTAGCCTTATGTTCTTTCGTTTATCATAAAGTGTCTAAATACAAAGTTTCACTGTTACAGCTTTAAAAATGACGAATTTCCCTCTTTTTACCCATTCTCCCCTATTTTTTGCAACAGAAAGTAGCCTGTGTTGTTCCTTAGGGTCTATTCTATCTCTATACCAAATTTCATTAAAATCGGTTCACTGGCTTAAGCGTGAAAGCGTAACAGACAGACAGACATACAGAGTTACTTTCGCATTTATAATATTAGTGTGGATGTGTAGGAGAAAATGCAGAACGCTAATATTTTTCAATAATAATGCTTATAAAGGACATTAAATCAATAAACGAAACATTACCCACACTACCATGCATTTGACACACACAAACAAATATTATATTGATGATAACGGTGAAAGATCACAGATGGCGCACTAAAAAGTTTGGAAAAGTGATTGGTTTTGAGCAATGAAGATGGCGTTCTTATCAACAAGATATCAAAATTTATTATGGTCGAATTTCGGCCAACGGGCGACTACTAGTATAGATTTAATAAACGAAGGAGGTCAAGTATAAATTGTAGAGCACTTCGGCGGCCGGCAACTTCCAGCCCGGCCATTGTGAGGAGAAACGGGACCCTTCAATGCACAATGTGCAATTCATTACCGACTTGCAGAACAAATTAAGCTTCGGCATTGTAACACTATTTTAAATAATAACCTACCAAGAAATACTTGTAAAATATTTAAATTGTTGCGGTAGTAAATCTTCGTTTTTAGCAGGCTACATATAAATTATGTTGGAAAGTTTCTCAAAGTTAAATATATATTTGATAATACATACCAAAAAAAAGTATCGTCACGCCCATATACCTGATGAAGTAGGCAGAGGCACAACCAAGGCACCCACAACTAGCCGAAGACACTAAGTTCCACAATATGGCAGGTGCCAAGCATATCACCAACCTGATCCAATCCATCAAATCCTGGACAAGACCCCGGAATTGAACCTCAAAAAGTCAAGCCCGATGCCGTACCGCTAGACAATAGACAAACAAACTTTTTCATGAGTCTGACATACAAAAATACTATAATCCCTTTTGTAGTCTAGTGATACGGTGTCAGTCTAGATTTTATGAGGTTCCGGGTTTGATCTCCGGGTCGGTCAGTAAAAATTTGTAAATTTCAATTTTCTAACAAAAAAAAGGTAGCCGGTGAACTTACTTTTGCTCGAGGCCTGACGTCCTGGCAACACATGGAGTGTATTCCTATACCACCTTTAGTGTCTCTAGATGGCGTGAATTTCATACCATCAGGAAATCCATCTGTTTGTTTGCCTTCCGATACCATAAAAATAAATAGTCACGCTAGAGTCAGAATTTAGATAATAAATTGATAGTATGTGAACCAGTTCAAAAATTAAGAACCCATTTCAATCCCAGCGTAATGCGCAATTCATGACTAACTTCCAGAGAGTGAGTTGACCTTCTACATTGTAATGTAATTTTAAATAGTCTACCGAGAAATAATTAAACTGTCTCAATGGTGATAAAAGATAGATTGGTTTGTTTTGTAATCAAAGATAGATAAACTAACGGTTCCTTCTGTTAAAAGACAACACTTATGTGCCGATTTAGGCACTTACATTTATAAAAAATGTCAGTTTTTTATGATAAGTTCTATAATTTTCTTAATGGAAGGGACAAAATAGCAAAGAAATCACCTAGTTTTTTGCTTGCAAATGCCTGCTTCCGTCGGGAATCGAACTCGAGCCTCGCGGTTGGTCAGTGTAGTTAGGCTTATACGCTAGCCAATCGACTAACGAGGGGATCCTAATAGCAACTTAATGTAAATTAAACTGACATCGGAAATAAAATTAATGAAACGAATTTAAATTTATTTATTCACTGAGTATGTGTGAAAAGATGTTACAAATTTATTCAATCCTTCCAATTTCCAACAAGTTTCACCACATTGTAGTATACAAATATTTTAATAGTTATAAAAGAATAATTATTAATAACATATATGTTAATTATTAAACATATTTTTTAATTTATTCTGTCTACAGTAGTAGCAAATTCGGACTCTAGCGGAACTATACCATCTAATCATATTAAAAATTTACAAATGAGTTGACTGTGGAGTTTAAACAATGCAAATGCGCTATTACTACATAGTATGAAACATAGTCGCTTCCCCTGTACCTATGTCCATTTGTGTGCTTAAATCTTTAAAACTACGCAACGGATTTTGATGCGTTTTTTTTAAATAGATAAAGCGATTGAAGAGAAAGGGTTAAATGTATATTTTATACCCGTGCGAAGCCAGGACGGGCCGTCAGTAATCTTATAATTATTAAGAGTTTTCAATAACATCTATCTGTCATAAATGTGGTTAAGAACCATCTCGATCACATCAATTACAAACAAAAAATCCGTATCGAAATCGGTCCATCCCTTGAAAGTTATGATGCGATAGACAGACACACACGGACACGTCAAATAGAAATAGAAAATCTTTTAATTTATATACATACTTACATGAGGCACTTGTAACGTCAAACCTTAACACCGCCCCATTACGATATTGCATTGTATCAATATTTAATAATTTAGATAACAATTAAAAAATATTTTACTATAACAAACATTTTATAATTTTATTAATGTTTACATTAGATAGTATTTCCTGCATTATTTCACCTGATAATTTTCACACAACCTATTGATTTAATGTATAGCTGCTCGCCAGGGTTAATACTACTTCCTTACCTATGTCTGCCACCTTGGCTTCAGTGCTCACCATTGACACATTTCATTGGAGGAGCAGGTAAACGAGTACATGTGGCCTAAGACCCGACCATAGGACATGACGCGCTATAAGTAAAGTATATAATTATAGTAAAATCTACGGCGTTTATAGGCGACGATCGTCTTCTTCAGGAGAGGTGGCTGCTTGCTCGCTTTTTATAAAAATAATAATAAAATCTACGGAATTTAGACGATAGTCTTTTATAAAAGTGCAGACTCCTTGTTCGCTCTTTCATAAAAAATAATAAAATCTATTGTGTCTATAAACGACGACAGCCTTTTCCAAGAGCAGACTTCTTGTTCGCTTTTTTATAACAAAAAAATATCATATAAAATCTATGCCTTTTATATGCGACGATGGTAAGGACGATGGACATAACACTTGTTTATTTTACTATTTTTAAAATTGTTATCTTACATTAATCATACAGTATATTCTTATAGTAATCGTGTTGCCTGTTCTTTAATAGTATGTTATATAATAACCAATCATACTTGATTATCCAATTAGCCTTTATCACACAATCATTAGTTAGAATTAAGCGTGGGTATGCCACACAATTTATTAATCAAATCTCGAAAATAATTATAACTCTCAAAGCGACATTTGCATGTATGAACGTATGAAATGTATGATATTGTCTTGTTCCGGTCTAGAAGGCAAAGACCTAACTAATAAACCGTAGTCCATATACGTACTCTAAATAACCCTCTCACATTTACGAACAAAGCATGATTGAACTTTAATATGAAGAATGGGATGGGCTGAATTCTGACGCATCACAGCTGTGATGCCTTTAGATGAAATATCTGTCATAAAATCTATTAATACAGTTTATTATTTTAGTGTGGTATAGTTCATCACTCAATGGTATGCTGATAATATCTATTTATGACTGGAATTTAAGATTTTCGTGTAATGTTAATTTTTATTTATTCCAGTTTTTGAATTGAGCGTTAAAATAAATGCTATTTGGTAATTGTATATCAAGTAGGAATTTGTATCAAGATACAATACTTTAGGCCCTGTTTGCCGTAATTATTTAAAATTAGTCGTTAGTTGTCAAAGAAGGTCATGCCAGAGTCGTGAGTGAAGCGGTGGCTTCCTTACTAAAACTCATTTAGTGAGATTTGGCGGGATGCATGCAAATACAAGATACACTAGTTTCTTCATGACATGTGAAGTACAACAGTACCTACACTTTAATTTTAAAAAAATGTGTGTGTAAGTACTTATGTACACGCGTTAGAAGTTATACTTCTTCGCCGTAATAAGATAAAAAAAAAATTAAAAATTTTATCTTTTGCCTTATTTTACATTTGTAGACAAAATGACACTAACCATAGAAATTACTTTTACTTTGTTGGTACCTTTTTTTGAAAAACTAAAATGTTATCTATAGCTAACTTCATCACGTCGGTTTTTCGCGACGGTGTGCGCGCGCATCGTAAAAATTTACCCTCATCATTTTTTCCTAACGCACCAAAAGAAGTATAACTTCAATAAGATTGTAAAAAATTTAACCAAAATTGACTAATTTCTCCCACTATATACGTCAACAAAGAGTATATAAATACTACGTAATAAGAGACGAGACTTCCATAGATACATAGCAAACCCGAATTTGTATAAAGTTTACTTGAAAAATTATAACCCGTATAATTTGAAAGTAAGTATAAATAAAAAACATAGCAAACTTATTTTTTTATATGAAAGTTGCGCCAAACTGTACGCCAAATCAAATAATTACAAAAAAATACGACTTTCTTTTCTCTCGATGGCGCCAAAATTGTCTTAAGTTTTGTACTTCCAAAATTTTAAGGTGATTGAAAAATCAACCAATCACAAGACTCTAATTTGAAAAGCTAAATTCTTTTCATGGATAATGGACCAGGATTGGTTGAGTTGAATTCCGCACGTCAAATGAAAATGTAATTTGACGCCATTGCAACTGAACTGTTCTATTTTCAAACTTTATTGTGGACCGCGCGCTTAAACTATTCTATTTAATTGTCACAAGAATCAGGATCATCGCAATGTTCTGGAATTGTATTCCATTAGTTTGTTTTCTATTTTTAAGAACTACTTTTCGACGAGATTTATGACTGTTTTGAGTAAATTATATTTTTAAACGTAACATGCATGGAATGTAGAGATTATTCATGGCAGATAGTATACAGAAAGGAATATATTGATAAATAAATCTGTAGCAATAACACATGTCCAGCATTTCTGTTTTTTTTTTCTGTCTGTCTTTTTTTCTATCTGTCTGTATCCCGACCGCTATTCGCGCCAAATCTACTAAATCGATTGTAACGAAATTTTACAAGTAGTTAAGACGTATGTACTTTATGTTACGAGGAAGGTAGGCTACTTTTTGTCCCGCTTATTAATGAGGTTCCTGTGGCACAGGGGTAAAAATCAAAATGTCAATTCTTCAATAATTCATTAAAGCGTAGTCCGTTTTTTTTTATTTTGTAATATTATGTGCTTTACAGATTGTCCGGTATTTTTTTTACGTCACAAGTTTTGTAGTTTAAAAATTACAGACGTAACAACGCAAAATGACAAAATAACTTTAAACCCGGTAGCAGATAAAAATTTAAACGGACAGGTCATCTTACGTGTACATACATATCTTCTCGCTAAGTTCCATGCAGGGTAAGCAGAGATTACCAAGTGGCAATGAAACGAAGTTCGCTGATTCGACTAGTGGATAATTAGTAATAAGCTTTTACACATTAAAAATAAGATAGTGTTTAAAGAAAAACACTTTTACATATGTTCAGTTGCAATTATAAGCTTTTGCAAGGATTTGCATCTTTACATAGCAATCGATAGAATCTTGCCGTCGATGTGTTCCAGTTTGGAGATTAAGGTAACCGGTAAACTTTCTATTGCTCGATGCCTATCATCCCGGCTTCAGGTTGGCAACGCAACATTACGACCTTTGGTATCAATAGACGGCTTGAATTTGTTACCATCAGGAAACCCGTCTGCATTTGCGTTTCCTTGCATTGCAACACATGCCTTACATTATCATAAAAAAGAACCCAAAAAGACGTTCATTCTTTTGTTTTGTTTTCTTTGTCTGTTTAACGTTTACGTCATAACCAGTTTGACATTAGCTCAATGTATATTATAACAGCTTAAATGTTACTAATTGGTCAGTATTTGTATTTCAATAATTTGAGTAATAAAATTGTAGTTTGATTGGCTAATATGCTGATTTATTTTGAAGCATGGGCGATTTAAAGATTTGTAGGTGTGTTTAAATGAACATTTAATTTTAACATATAACACATGATTAATCATAACTAACGCGATTCTTACGTAAATAATACACTAATCAAAGTTTTTTTTATGATTGATTGCTCAATCTTGTCTGTCATGATTATTAATAATAACAACATGGTGATTAGGAACGATTGCAACAATATTATAAAAATAATGTCTCTTGATCATATGCGAACGCATCAGATATTGTTTATGTAGATTATGTCTAATGTGTTTCTGATGATGAAATTAAAGACAAGTCGCTGTTCTGTGTTAACAGAAAAAATTCTGACTCTCCTCCACCCGTACGACATGCTCAAATCGTCAGAATATTCAAACATGCATGTTTTTGCACGCAATAAAGTTTCATCTGATATGCTCAAGTATATTACCATGACAAGAAGTTTACGCGCCTCTATACAGAAAATCTGTACATAATGGAAGTGTTTGACCATGGTACAAGGTAGTACCATAGTACATGGTATCTAAGGTCAGAGAGGGGAAGTCCGTCTGCGGGGCAAGTTCATCTGCTTTAAATAAAAACGGTTCCCTAATAAATTGGTTATTTCTCGAATCAGTGGATAAAACAGTATTACGTAACGTTTCTAACTCTCTAGTATAGATGTCACTAAGTGGATTGCAAACGCGACAGCGCCATTTTGAAAATACAGTCAACATTTTACTTTCGAAGTGAGTTCCACGTGTCGACAAAAAATTGAAATTTCTCAGGAAATAGAAGTGTCTCACTATAAAGTAAAGGTAAGTTTAAAAAGCAGTTACATCTGGACACGTGTCATTTAATTTAATTTTAGTTAAGCTTCTTAATTAGCGAGATATTAGATCATTAAATTTTACAAACTCAAAATATGAAATTGGGGAAGTCCGTCCAGTCTACCATGAGGCAACTCCGTCATATGCCGATCTTGCCTCAGATCAGAAGCCGAAAACATTTTTCACAGTACCTATATTTTCTTTTTTATTTGTTGCAATTAAATTTATTTGCGGAATATGTGGGTTACAAAGATATTATGTTTGATCGAGTGACTAACATAGATATTTCCGATTCGGTGGTAGTTTTTATATCCATATCGACGAGCATAAGTTTCACTTGTTCATATTAATACAATTTTTCTGATCCTTATTCTAAAGTTTATTTAAGAATGATGTAAACTCTCGATATCTAATGCAACATAAGTATTTGCACAATTATACTTCAAGAAAGATATTGATACACAAATAAAGACTTTAAAATAGCATTATTAATACATTTTATTTATGTAGCCTGTTCACACATATGTCGTCCGCATTCCTTTTAGCAAAACTGCAATAATGGTGTATTTTTTTAGGTTGATTTCTAGCATAATGGTTAGAAACTATAAAAGAAAAACAAGTAAATCATCCTATACAAAAGAAAAATTACAAGAAGCTGTACAAGCTGTCCGTTCAGGAACATTAAGTGGATATGCAGTTGCAAAAACATACAGCATCCCTCGCATGACTATACTAGATCACGTCAATAACAAAAGATGCAAATCTGATACCCTAAGAAGGAGTACTGCTCTCTCTGTAGAAGTAGAACAAAAGCTTGCAACATGCTTGCATTTAATGGAGAAATGTGGTTTTGGCCTCTGTCGAAAAGAAGTTTTAGAATTGGTTGGGATTTTGTGGAACGCATGGGATCGTAACACCGTTTAAAAATAACATTCCTGGAGAAGATTTTAGTCTTCAAATATTCGTGGAGGTTTTCCTATCTTTTAAACCTTAAAAAAGGGGAAAACTGCGAGGAAACAGGACGGGTGGAACGAAGTTTGCCGGGACAACTAGTGTCATATATTTCTTCGAAAAAATGTTTACAGGCCCTGAATTCCAAACTATGCCGGCCTTGCCCCTGAATGTATATTTATGGCTATAATTTTTAAATTAAACCTTATTTAAAACAAGTTAACGCATAAATCAAATTTATCTGCTTTTGTAGACATTTTTAAATTAGTGATATATAAATAACTATTTTCTAGTTGGTAATATTGCGACTAGACGGACTTACCCCAAGCGGCTGGGTAAGACCTTCATGTTTTGAAAAAATGTTTGTTTTGTGTAACAATTTCGTAGCGTTATCGACTTGACAAACTGATTTTCGTAGACTATAAACTGCTCTATATTTCTCTATATTTCAATTTACTACAGTTCTGTTAGATTATAAAATAATTTAAAGGTATTTTAATTTTACGAAATATGTGCCGGTCTTCCCCGCTCTGACCTTATATCATAATCTGATACGCCTGACCAACCCTAATCCTCTCTTGGACTCCCATGCTATTAGTAGGGGTATCATCTTTTTAGTTTCTTTTGTTCTTATCGTCGGTGCTTGGTGGAATTCCATTCTTGATGCAATTTATTTACAAACACTTGTACTTTCTACAATATATTTTTATTTTAATAGGTTAGCCAACCGTCTTCGATATACAAGCATCATCAGGGCTATATAATAACTTAATTAATTTATTTTTTTGAGGAGTTTGAACGAGTTTTAATTGTACTGTGACTTTTAAGATTTGTCTTTCTGTAATGAAACAAACTTGTCTCTTAAGTCATAGCCAAACTGCAAAATAAATTTTGATCAGTTTTGGAAAATAAGTTGTTGACCGCCTCGTTGGTCGAGTTGCTAGCGTACTCACCTACCTACATCGACAAACCGCGAGGCTCGGGTTCGATTCCCAACGGGGGCAGGCATTTGTGTGATAAACATTTAGATGTCTGCATTTCCGGGTCTGGGGTCTGGGTGTTTTTTACATTAATTCTGGTATCTATTTAAGTATTTCTATCATTGACCTAACACCTATAACACAAGCATGTAATTTGCTTACTTTGGGGTTAGATTCAATTTGTGTGACTTGTCCAGAAATATTTATTATTATATTAAGTTAAATCTAAGCTCCACTTCATTCAAACCTGTCTCCAGCTGAAGCAACACTTGCGGTGTTACAGATGTTTCAATGTTATAATTTTCAATAAAAACAATTCAAAACACTGAACAACAGTTACTCCTTAATTCTTTAATTTCTTTTTTTTTCCTTTCTTTCTTGCGCTACTATCAATAGTATATGCCTGATGTTAAGGGTTTGTTGTTTTATTTCTCAGAGCACCACAGTCAAATTATGTCCGTTGGATAAAAAAAACACTAAAAATTCCATTTCAACTCTTGACGAAGATTTCTTTTTTATGATAATGGAAGGCAAATAAGCAGTCGATTTCCTGATGGTAAGAAATTCACGCCACCTAGAGACACCAAAGGTGATAATGATGTGTTACCAACCTTAGGCCGGGATGTTAGGCCTCGAGCAAAAGTAAGTTAACCGGCTACCTTACGCTCTGAACCAGAACACGTCAACGACAACCATTGCACTTTATGGCGGCAGTAAAATGTAAGGCGGTGGTACCAATCCGGGCGAGTCGATGCGAAACTCTAACAATTAGTCTTATGTCACGGTGTTAGTGACGGTAAGCCTATGCTCGCCGTTTACGAGCTTTCCTGGCAGGAAGGCAGACGGTCTATTCTGCAAAGGATCCCGGACCAACACGGGGAAAAAAGATAGTCTTACACTTCAACGCTTGAAAATACGCTAATGCAATAGTGATTGTCCCAAAATATGGAGGCAAGAAACTATAACAGCCCTAATATTTATAAAATATTTGACGTCATTAAATCAATCCCATATAAGTAGGTATAATAACTAAGCCGGAGTTAACTACAGCGTAAATTACTACAAAATATGGTATCGCATCGAAGTAACGTGATTATGTTTCGATAATTTCTGTCGGTTGGTGCGAGGCGGAGGTGTGATACCGCCTGAGGCTAGCTTAAAACCGCCCAATGAACAAGAAACAGCGGAGAGGACTTAGTACTTAGGCTCGTTTTAGAGTCTCTCTCACCAGCGGAACTGACAAGCTCAGCTCTTAAGAAACCTTCTTCAGTGCTGACTGTTTGGCGTTATTCTAAAATGTATGTATTTTAATCAATGATCAGTGTGAATGGTAGCTGTCTACTACCTACCAAAATTATTTTTATGTTCACAACTGGATTTATTTATTTATTCAATATATAATTTGTAAGTTTTTGCTTTTTGTGTGAAAACAAAATGCAAAAACATACAAAATACAGAAGGGTAAAATGCATGACTTGGGCATAATTCATGACTCGAAGCTAACTTATGCAAGTCACATTGAATGGTTAGTTAATCGAGCTACAAAATCCCTAGGTTTTATAATAAGAATGAGCTCACAATTTAGTAACATTAAGGTAGTTAAAATTCTATATTGCTCATTTGTCCGTAGTCTGCTTGAATACTGCTCACAGGTTTGGAATCCCCAATATCAAACATACATAAATAGACTTGAATCAGTCCAGAAAAGATTTTTACGATATTTACAGTTTAAATGTAAGACCAATGATTCCAAATATGTACTAAAATGTAAAAGGTACCATTTACTTCCTTTGTCGGAAAGACGCCGAGTAGCGGATGTTACCTATTTACTTAAATTAGCACAATTTAAAGTTGATTCTCCATCTCTCCTTTCTAAAATATTGATTAAGGTACCAAATAGATCCTCAAGAAATCCAATCTCTTTTCATGTCCCTCTATCTTATACTAATTATAGGCAAAACTCATTCTTTATAAGATCAGCAAAGTAATTTAACGAACTAGAAGGCATTCAGGAGCTTGATTTGTTCAATACCTCGGTAAATATTCTAAAAAAGGCAATCACTCGCAATTGGTTCAACTCTGTTTCGTAACTTTCGTTTTTTTTTTTTCTCGTTATTGTTTTTGTTCGTGATTTAATCTAGTTTTGATTTTTTTCTCGATGTTCTTTATTATTTTTTTTTTATATCTTTTCCCAGTTTTAAAGTTAGCATTAATTTTTAACAAACATTTTTGTATCTGTCTTATAAAATCAGATGTTATATGTGAAAACATGTTAATGGTGTTGAGATAATGTTTAAGTTATTCATTAAGTAATATATTATCACTGTTTGTTTTCCAAATAAATAAAAATAAAATAAAAGGTGAGCTTATCTCTAACTACAGAAATGTGTTCCAACCAACCAAAAAAATTACTTATTACTCGTACATAATATTATTTATAAATTATTTATTTACATTAATATATTTTTTTAATTAAAAAGCCTTAAGTTATCCGTAGAAAGTTATAGGTTTTAGAATTGAATTTGAAAACATATAAAATACGCTTAGTATTTTTGAATTTTAACTGTTTCAAATTTATAATAATGAATTGAATTCCACCATTATTCTTCACCTCTAACGTTTTTAACGTTATTGCTTTTGGATTAAGACATGTTGAATGTAAAGTAATATTGTAAATGTAAAGTAAGTTTTCTTTCTAAATAATAACAACTTAACAATTACCTACGGTGACGTAATTTGACAAACTTCGAGGCAGACACATTTCTTTTCTAACACAGTAGCTTGCGTGGATGATCAAACATCTTTGAAAGTTTACTGTTATAAAACATAAATATAACAATTCATATAACATTTAGAAAAAGATCTTGAATAGATTTAGCATTTTTCACGGAATAAAGACGAACTATAAAACGCAGGAAACAGCCTAAAGCAAGACATTTCTAATCCACTGCAATCGCTTTTACCTTGCACCACAACCAAATCTCATAATTTGTCGGATCGAGTCACGAAAGATGAGTTCTAATAGAGGGCGGTACCTGATCAGTTAACGTGATAGCGACGGTTAAGTGGTTTGTTAATGCTTGCACCAATTCTGTTAACTTCATACCAATCATATTTCAACTAACACAATCATAGTGGATTCGATACGCTTGATCTACACGTTAAAAAGATTAATTTATAATGTTTGCTTGTCTTTTCTACTTTTTGTTGATGATCACTTATTTGTGGAATATATATAGGTATGTTAAGAAGTTGCAGAAAACCGACTATTATTATATTCGACAGTCAACTACAAATAAATATAAATAATAAAATGGACAATTTAATCTAAGCCCAAAGCAAGCCCAAGCAAGCATAGATATTAGACAATATACCCGTGTACATTTAATAAACACTCAGACCCAGAAATACAGAGATTCCCCAGAATTTCCCCGTGTTGGTCCGGGTTCCTTCGCATAATAGACCACCTGCCTTCCTGCCAGGCAGCTCGTAAAAGGCGAGCATAGGCTTACCGTCACTAACACCGTAACATCTGACTAGGTGGTAGAGTTTCGCGGCGACTCACCCGGATTGGTACCACAGACTTACCAAAACGTCATGACGTGTTCCGGTTTGGAGGGCCGGTAAACTTACTTTTGCTCGAGGTCTAACATCCCGGCCTCAGGTTGGCAACGCACCATTATCACCTTTGGTGTCTCTAGGCGACATGAATTTCTTATCATCAGGAAATCCTTGCCTTTTCAATTTTCGTTTGCCTTCCAATGTCATAAAAATCTATGTTCACTACATGCGGCCGGAAATTGAACCCGAGTCGTTAGAGTTAGGCATGTATACTAATCCCTCGGCCAACGAGGCCAACTATTTTGTTACCATGTAGGGATTTGGTCATTCTGTTTATTTATAGCTAATGATTCTAAGACAACACCACATAAATTTTATCAACATCCTACTAGTATTAAGTTTGTATAGTAAGGTATAACTCATTAACCACTATTTGGATTTTGACACATTTAATAAGGGATCATTGTAAAATCATGTTTTCAAAAAACAACCATCAAACACTGTTCGTTACTGTTCGAGTACTTAGGTCGCGAAACAAACATACAGGCTATATTTTTATTGTATATGGTCTAGTGTGGTGTGGAGTTGTGTAGTGGTTCAGTTGTCGGACTTGACTGCATGAGGTCCCGAGTTCGTTTCCCGGGTCGGGCAAGAAAAAGAAAATTAAGTTTTTCCATTTTCTAATAAAAAAAACGTTGCTCGGGATTGGATATGTGCCCGGTTGGCGATAGGCTTGCCACCTATCACATTGTGGGACTTAGTGTCTACGGGTAGTCGTGGGTGCCCTAGTTATGCTTCTGCCTACCTTTTCGGGGATATGGGCGTGAAGATACTTATGATACAACAATACGAACTAAGGTTATCTAGCAGAGATCGCTCCGATACGATAAGACCGCCTTTGTATCTCAAGTTAAATATTACAGTATAAGTGAAACAGTGTCTATTTTTGTAAATTTTAGTGAATAATATAGTGTATTCTTTCATTCATTCAAAAAAGAAAATACAGTCGAATTAAGAACCTCCTCTACTTTGGAGATTATAAAAATAATTAACCACACCAGCATGTTCTACCATTTTACATATTTTTTATAAGGTTCAGTAAACAATTTAAAAGTAACAGCCTCTGCAAACCTAGACAATTAAATAGAAAAGTAATTTATAGTGATTATTTAATTGTCTATTATTATTTAAGTAATATTAGTATTTAAGTATCTTCACTTTTACATATTTTTTATAAGGTTCAGTAAACAATTTAAAAGTAACAGCCTCTGCAAACCTAGACAATTAAATAATCACCATAAATTACTTTTCATAGTTCCTTCTTGTTCTTTCGCAATATGTGCGTATTAACTTATTCTTTGCCGTTGCTTCTAAAAACAATAACTAGTAAATTGTCAAAGTTGTTTTTGACGTTTCTATGAGACGTCAATCTTTCGTTTGACACTTCCTGCATTCGCTAATCGAGACTCCCATCTCTAAACAATGCAAAACTTCTTACTAGAAATATTTAGAAGGCGTCTACATAAGTTATTCTCTTTCATTGTCGAAACCACGGCGAGGATCTTGTCAAATTATTAGACGATTCCAAGAGACGTCAATCTTTCATTTGACAGTTCCTGCTTTCACATGATAGATAATATGTTTTGGGAGTTTTTGGCGCCATCGTGAATGAAGATGGTCGTATTTTTTTTCATTATTATTGAATCTCGTGTTTATATTGAGTGAAATTGGTTAATTTAGGTGGGAATTAGATTAATTTTGTTCAGTGAAAGTGCACAAATGAAGTAATCATGAAGAAATTAGTGTATCGACTATCTCCTCGCTGCCGTCAAATCTCACTAGATGAGTTTGAGTAACGAATCCACGGCTTTACTCAAGACCCTGACCTGACAAGACTTTGCACATAGTGGCTAATGACTGTATAAGCATTAACTAATTTGACATTGGCACAGTAAACGTGAAAAACGATAGAAAGCCATATTTATAAAAGAAGAGGAAGAATATGTTTTATTTTATCATTATTTGGTAGCAATAAGCTCAGAAACCGAAGTGCTTTTAAAGGTTTTATTCACTAGGACAGCTATAAATCTAGGGAAGACAATCTTATCAGTGTCGTTTATATCGAGATTACAATAGTATCCACTCCAACCTTTATCTGATCGCCCGATAACTGAAACTGGGGCTACCAGCGACGGTAACCATGAGTTACCCACCAAGTAACCAAGACAGGTTCTCGAATTTTCTTATTTTGTTTTATATATCTTGTTTCTCTGTGTTTGTTTGTTTGTAAACTTTTAGAAATACTTTTTAGATTTTAATTTTGCAAAAGTATTGAACTTTGTTATTTATTTTTGAAAAAAAAGTAATTCTAAAAAAGACGGGTTTGATTCCCAACGGGGCAGGTATTTGTGAGATAAACATTTAGATGTCTGCATTTCCGGGTCTAATTATTAAATTTATTGAAGTGAAAACTTCTTTTTGCGTTGCGCACAATTTTTTGAATGGGTAAAAATTTCTTAACTCGCGTCAGGGCACGTGACCTGACATTCCGTAAGACGAAAATTCGTGAGATGGCGCAGGGTGCTTGCGCGAATGTTCGTGATGTCATGTTTGTGTAAGATAGCGCAATAACGTACACACATAAATGATAGTGATTTCATACTGATAATTAAAGCAATTCATGCAAAATTATTCAATAACCATTCCAAAATATCAAAAATATTTAAGTTCTGCCGGCACTCCCGGAGCGCACCATGTTTTTCTGGTATATACTTAAGTTTTCTATGTTTTAGTATCGTTAATTAAAATCCACAACACAAGCACTATATAATTTGCTCACTTTATTTTATAGATTCAATTGTTGTAACTTATATTTATTTATTTACATATTTTTCGTCGTCGTTTTAACGACACATTTATTTACCGCCTCGTTGATCGCGTGGCTAGCGTACACGCCTAACTACACTGACTTGTCGCGAGGCTCGGTTTCGATTCCCGACGGGGGCAGGTATTTATATGATGAACATTTAGATGTCTGAATTTGGTGGCCTGGGTGTTCATTAAATTTATTCTAGTATCTATTTAAGTATTTCTTTGTATATGTATCTAGCAAATGATATGCTTATGTTATAAATCATATCATTTGCTTACTTTGGGCTTTCATTTAATTTGTGTAAATTGTCCAGGGATATTTATTGTTATTGTTATTTAACAAAAAGAGAGATAACTTTGTATTGTCCTGAAATGGAGTTTAATTTATGGTCACTGTACATTTAAAGCAGTTTTCAATGTGTTGCAGCGATTTCGATAAAATAATGACTTTATAATACGCCGACAAAAAGCATTGCCGTATTCTAATACGATTTTAATTGATTGTATTCATTACTTATATCACCTACTATTATAAACTACTAACCTACGCTCGCGCCTTACCTTGCGCGGTGTCACATCGTGAATTTATTTTAACTAGTTGGTCGAAATTCGACCACAATACATTTAAATATTTTGTTAATAAGAACACCATCTTCATTTTTCAAGACCAACTACGTTGTTTCCAAACTGTATGGTGCGCCATCTGTGATCTTTTATCGTTATCATCAATATATTTGTTTGTGTATGTCAAATGCATGGTAGTGTGTGTAATATTTCATCTATTGATTTAATGTACATTATAAGCATTATTATTGAAAAATATTAGCGTTCTGTACTTCTCCTAAACATAAAACTATGTGTGCCAAATTTTATGCTCCTGCGTCCGCGCAATTTTCGTAAAAAGGAGTCCAAAGTTTTGGCATCACGTATTAATATGTAGATACTATACTTTCAATAGTGAAAACTCGATTGTAATTTGTGAATTAGGTAGTTTTATAGGAATACGGCAGACGGCAGAAGAACACCACGAGGAACAGACAATAATAAAAAAGGTTTCCACTTAAACGCGTTAAAAAAAACCAATCACTAATTAGTTTTTATCTAAACTCGGTGTTATTTATGATATTTACTTTTTAAAATTACATTACAATGTAGAAGTTCAACTCACTCTATGGAAGTAGTAATGAATTACGGATTACGATGGGATTGAAATGGGTTCTTAATTTGTTAAATTGGTTCACATATTTTTAATTTATCATCAAAATACTGACTCCAGCGAGACTATTTATTTTTATGATATCGGAAGGCAATAAGCAGACGCATTTCCTGATATTAAGAAATTCACGGATAGAGACACCATAAGTGTTAATGGAGCGTTGGCCACATGAGTGTTAGACATCCTAGTGTTAGGCCTCAAATAAAAGTAAGTTTACACTACTCATCAACGGCAAGCACTGAATTTATGGCGGCAGGAATAGGTAAGGCGATGGTACCAATCCGAATAAGTCGCTGCGAAACTCAACCACCTAGTCACGGTGTTAGTGACGGTTAGCCTAAGCTTGCCTTTTACGAGCTGCCTGGCAGGAAGGCAGATGGCATTTCTAACTCTTGAGCCAAAGCCAGTTTGTACTTGTGAAACCACTAACGCATTACGAAATACGTCTATTCATTTGCCGACAACTAATAAAGCCTTCTTATAGATTTATTTGACCCCTGCGGTCTTTTGGAGCGTGATTTATAGTTTAGGGGGTTATGGATATACATAGCCATTGTCTGAGTCGTAGGTGTGTGGTTTTAAACATTTTGCTTAAAGTTTCTTTGCTAACGGCAATACTTAGAGAAATCAAATTTCTTTAAATCCTTTCAAGTTGACATCTTCTGTACAAAATTATGACTGAATTGTAGATTAAATGTCAATTGACCTCTCTGAGTGCGGCCGCAAATTTTGATGTAATAATAAAAATAAAAACAACATAATCGGATGCGTCCGATTAATCGGGATCTTATGATTTCGTCTCGTATCCAGACGTTGGTTGTTTAATGAAAGCTTAACATTTCTAAACCGTTTATTTCCCTTGGCACTACAGCTGCATGGCACTACTGGTAGTGTCATGGGTATTTTTCTTCCCCGTGACACTACCGGTAGTACCAAGGGTAAATATATACCTTGAACTCAGTAACAAGTTTAGCGATATCAAACAATAAAAAATCAGAATCAGAATAATCTTTATTCACATGAACCATACAAGTGGTATTTGTGCGCGTCGACATTTTTTAAACTACCACCGGATCGGAAAAGTTAGGAATGATAGTATAATTACCTCTTATTAATAAACAAATACTAAGGTAAAAGTAAAGTTATATGTATCCCATAGTCTGTATTACTGAGCAATAGGATTACATAATATAGAAATAGGATATACCAGTTTGCATCCTGGAGCACCTTAATCTAAAAAAGGTAAAAAAGTATCTTCACGCCCATATCCCCAAACAGGTAGGCAGAGGCACAACCAGGGCACACACGACTAGCCGAAGACACTAAGTCCCACAGTGTGATAGGGGGCAAGCCTATCGCCAACCGCGCACGTATCCAATCGAGAGCAATATTTTTTTTATTAGAAAAAAAACAAATTTCCTTTTTTTGTTGCCCGACCCGGGATTCGAACCCGGGACCTTATGCAGTCAAGTCTAACACCTGAACCTATGTTTATTAATAAGACATTAGGGGTTGGTATTGAAAGTTTTAAAACTGTTGACGAAACGTACTTACTCAATAAAGATGTTTTTAAGGAACTACATCACGTATGTAACTATAATACAATTACATTTCATAAAAGTAAAAAGATGTCTAAGAAGGTGTTTTTCTAATTAATTAAGGATCTGGTGTTAGCGGACGTAATTTTTTAACCGAAATAAATCCTACGTTGTTACGTTATGGATAAAACTTAGTTAATATTTTACTTCTGCACTTCTTATGCCTGAAACCATTCTTAATTTTTCTGTCTTTTCTGTCATAACAAAGAACCAACGTACCTATAACATCTAAAGTAAAGTTGTTCCTTACCCTCAGGAGAGCCGTGTGCTTATGTGATTGTTTGCTTTCCTGACACCTTAAAAACCCTTCATAAATAATTTTATATTTACCGTCATTTCGAATTGAGATCAAAGTCCCTGTACTTCAGTCATTACCTGTAACAAAAGTAATATCATTAGCAACTTATATTTAAAAATTGGAAATGAGTTTTAGATATGTACACTTTGGAATAACATGTTGTACTTTTGGAATAACAAGACGTGAGTAAAACAGTTGATAATGAGTCTATTTCTGCTTTATGAAAGACTAGCTATTGCCTGCGGCTTTGCCCGCGTTTTCACAAAAACCAGTTGTGTGATCGGAATTAAATACAGCCTATATAATAGTTCAGGTCACAATCTGTCTGTGTTCCGAATTTCAGACAAATCCGTTAAGCCATTCGGGCGTGAAAGAGTAACAAACATCCATATAATATATATACTCACAAACTTTCGCATTTATAATATGAGTAGGACTGGGTCTTGTTGTAGGTGGTATATCAAATCTGGTAAAACTTTTTTTTTCTATTTTTTTATGATATTGGAAGGCAAACAAGCAGACGGATTTCCTGGTGGTAAAAAATTTACGCCGCCTAGAGACACCAAAAGTGGTAATGGTGCATTACCAACCTGAGGCCGGGATGGTAGGCCTGGACAAAAGTAAGTTTACCCTCCGAACTGGATTACATCATGACGTTATGGCGGCAGGAATAAGTAAGGCGGTGGTACCAATCCAGGCGAGTCAATGCTAAACTCTACCACATAGTCAGATGTCACGGTGCTAGTGACGGTAAGCCTATGCGCGCCTTTTACGAGCTGCCTGGCAGGAAGGCAGATGATCTATTCTGAAAAGGAGCCCGGACCAACACGGGGATATGTTATGTATACCTATCAGTAATAATTATAATTCAAATTTAATCAAATTTAACTTGAAAAAACTAATTCGACTAGACTTTTTTTTATTTATTACGTTTGCAAATTAAGTACAAGCTTGTAGAAAAAGTTTAAATCTACATCTGTGCCTTCACGTCAGAACGTATGTGTGTAAATCACATCCCGATTCCTAGACATTGAGGCGTCCAAAGTAACACAATTATATTACTATAGATTAATTTGCAAATTGATTTTCATTACTAATATAATCAAATGAATATTCCATTAAGATCTGACTCGATATTAGCAGCGATAAATCTGCAATTTACTTCGGAATTCGTAAATCGGATTAACGCTGGCGCGAGCGCGAACACGACTTGTAGACATCGCGAACTTGTAGACGTCGCGAACCTATGGACCAGCGATACTCAAAGTGGGTCCCGGAGAAACTGAATGTTGCGTTAAAGTCGTCAAACTAACTAATGAAATGAAATGAAAGCTTTATTTCTGAAGTGAACACTTCTTTAGCGGCGTTGCGCACTTTTTTGTAATGGGTAAAAACTTCTAAACTCACGTCAAGACATGTGACCTGATTTGTAAAACAAAAATTCGTAAGGTGGCGCAGGGCGCTTGCGCGAATGTTCGTATTGTCATGTTTTTGTACGATAGCGCAATAAATAAATATGGTATTTTACCACATAAATATTAGTACTTTCATACTGGCAATTAAAGCAATTCGTTGTTCCCTAACCATTCCAAAATATCAAAATTGCACAACGTTAATATTCAAGTTTTCACTTCTGCCGGCACACCTGGAGTGCAACCCGTTTTTTTTTTATTACAGTTTGTGTAGTGTTAACAGTAACTACATACATACATCACATACAGTCTTTTACGTAGTAGGCAGAGAATATCGAGTGCCGAATGTCACGATGCTTGCAGACCTGCCTTAGTTCTTCAACACTCATTACTCTTTCCATACAAACACGCCGGCAGCGGCGAAGTCATTGTTAAGAAACAGCAATGAGTTGCAAAATAAACAAATATAATTAAGGAGCACATGCTATTAAAACAGTAAAACTATTTAATTATTCACACTAAAAACTAAATTTAAACATAGAGTTTCAATTTTATTATGTTTCTTTAATTAAAGATTTTGTTCAGTTAGAAATGATAGTATCTTCTCGCCCATATCCCGCACAACCGGCACACCTACGATTAGCCGAAGAGATGTATAGCTGTAGATGATAGTAGGTATCTTCTATTTGGTATTTATTTGATGTGGTTCCACAAAGTAATAGATATTTGATGGATGTTATATTTTAAAAGTTTGGCAATCTCTGGTGTGTAAAATGTAGACACCACGAACACGGAAACACGCCGACATATTTGTGAGATACAAATACATATTCAACGGGTTGATTTAAATTATTTATTATCTGTGTAGTTAAAATTAATGTGGTCATACAGACACCTGTGAATACAAGAACGCTAAATGCAGAAGACAGAAGTTTTTAGAAGAGATATACTGGCAATCGGGTTACTCTTAAATCTCTATTTTACGCAAACTGCAAATTAAATTCGGATATATGTCATTATAGGTAGGAACTCGTGATCGTATTACTTTTCTTTCTTAAGTTTTTGTTTATGTTTATGTTTATTTATTTGTCTTCAGTAGTGTACATATTAGATCTTACATTCTATACATAGTGCTTACTACTATACCAATGATTGGCATGCAAATTTAATATAATTATTTTAAAAGACGTTAAATTAACCCACATTTAAAATTTAAAAAAAATAATGAAAAAATAATGTTAATAACAAATAATTACATGTTATCGATTAATGTCAAAGAAATAATATTAGGCACATAATGTCAAAATAATAATTAATAACAGTCATGTCAATTCGGATAGTTTTAAATAAAATTTAATAAATTCAAATTAAAGAAGAAAACATTATAATATATAACTTTACTTGGATTTTACTGCTAGAAAGTGCTTGTCTGCAAAATATTCATCTAAATTGTAGTATGCTTTTTCTTTAAGGCACCTAGTTATCACTCTTTTGAAACGAAGTATAGGTAGTTCCCTGATATTTTTAGCAATAAAAACATTATCCGCTTTCGTCGAATTGCCCCATAAAACAATTCCGTACCTTAGGATTGCTCCTACATACCCATGATAAGCAGTGATTGCTGCCTTGAAACCTATAGATTTTCTAATTTGTTTCAAGGCGTAAATGAATTTATTTATCTTTTTGATTACTTCATCTGTTTGGCCTTCACGTTAGTATTTTGTCATTAGTCAAGTAGAAATTTGCATAAAATTTTATATCAATTATAATTATTCATTAGTCATAAGTCGTACTGACGACTTACTGAAGTCATGTGGTGTGGTAAGGTGGCCTCGTTACTCCAGCTCGTGTATTGAGATTTGGCGTGAAACGAATACCTACGATAAAATAATTTATTGCTTATTATCAATTATTAACCAAATATTAATAATACGCTAGGAGTCAATCACATTAGAACTTAAGGTAACTGTGAAATACTTCATTCCTATCTACAATTTACACTTTCGCAGGCACTTGGTGGTATTCTATTGTAAATAAATAACATTTCTACTTTTCCACATTATACGTATTAAATATTTTATAAGGCAATCGGTTTCACTTTTGAAGGCAATTTCAGGGCTTGCAGCTTAATTTCTAGAAATCTATTTTAGTTAAACATTCAATAATAAGGTAAGGTTGTCTGACAGAGATCGCTCTGAAGCGATAAGACCGCCTTTGTGCAACTAAGTTAATTATTAAAAGTGAAAAATTATGTATTAATTTAAACTTTGGTGCAAAATAAAGTGCTTTCATTCATTCAATATTAGAATATTAGTTAGGGACATTCCTTTTTCCCTAAGTAGACGTAGTCACAAAAACAGTTAGTGTATAATAATTTTGCACCATATTAAATGTCCGTCAATAAAATGTGACGTTTAGATAGAAATACAGTGTAAACTAGAATACGATTAACGTGAAATGCTATCACTTATTACAAACACACGGCTGTAACGGATGGATAACATGTAACATTCGAACACACGTTAAAATATTTAGGTTTTAGGTTTTTGAATTTAAACTCCTTAGAATCGTTTTGAATTTGGAACTAGATGAAAACTCGATATCGATATTTCGTCATCGACGAGAAATTGAGGTACAGACACTGTATTTTTTATTTTTGTAAAGTTTCACTTCTACCGTGTTTGAATTGCAAACTTTATTATGATATTGAAATACAAAGAAGCCCACGGATAAGAAATAGAGTAAAAGTTGTACGTTGCATATCGATAATTGATACCAAATTTGGAACTAGTACGTTGCTAACTGTGACTGGGGTATTAAACCTCTTGCATAAGTTAACCGGCTACCTTACCATATAGTTCGGAACACCATAGCGAGCAATGACTTTATGTTATACAAATAGATAAAGCGGTGGTAGAGTTTTGGTGATATCGAGAGAAAAAAATATCGCCGCCAAATCTCACTAAATGAGTTTGAGTAAAAACGTTACCGTAATTTATTTAAAAACACTTGTACTTTCCACAATATATTTTATTATTTTTTATTTTTAGTATTTAGCCAACCGGTTTCGCTATTGTTATATAGCCCTGATGATGCTTGTATAGCGAAAATGGTTGGCTAAATACTAAAAATAAAAAATAATAAAATGTATTGTGGAAAGTACAAGTGTTTTTAAATAAATTACATTAAGAATGGAATTCCACCAAGCTCCGACGATAAGAAGTGGAGAACGTTACCGGTTTACCCAAGAGACTAACATGATTTTCTATGACACATACTACTATTTTGTTAATAATTTAAGACCTAGTTTTGCGAAATCGGGTAGACAGATGCAAATACAAACTTGACTAATGGCAGATGCTAGCGCCTTTGCTAAAAACTAAAAAACAGTGGTGCAAATTTTCGCGAAGCGTCACAAAATAAATAATATCAATAATGACATGAACAAAAATATGCAACATAATCTGTAATGTTCCAAACTTGGAATTGTTGTTTTTTTCCATAATATATCATATTTCTCCGTGTGTCTCCGTTCTAAATAAATATCTGTATCTTGCTAAGGGCAATGTATATATATCATGTAACATCGACTATAAACTTTAATATAATATCCTGGGCTCGAGCAACTGCGCGACAGTGTAAAGTAGCTTTTTATCAGTGAATCTAACTTCGCAGCTGTGTGTCTCCTTACTAAGTAAAAACCTGTGTCTTCATCTAGTTATGGGCCAATAAAATACATAGTATTATTATATCGACAATAAACTTTACTGTAATATCCCAAGCGCGGGCCGACGCGCGACAGTGCTAAGTAGCACGGTGGTAAGTTGAGGACGAAATTACCTGTCAGTGTGTATTGATTCTGAATATAAATTACCCTCATTTAATACAGTAGGAACCACGCTATTTTAATAACTTAGGGGAAAAGTTAAATGGCTCTATTTTATAGAGAGGTAGCAGACACGACGCAATATCATTTTGTAAAGTGACAAGTTATAAACGCTGTTGGTTTGAACTTTTTTCGAACGTATTTTTATTGATGAAAATAAATTTTATTCAATTTTATTTAATTTATAGAAATAGGCTTACATAAAGTTCCGTGGTTTATTACAAGCACTTATTCCTGCTCTATCAATGAACTTGCCGATCCGGCGAACTTCCTATCGCTTGACATTAACAGCTACTAAAAGTTTGTATGGACAAAATTAAAGTGTGATTTTCCAACTTTCCCTGCAATTTTCCCGGTCTTTCTCTTCACATGATATCTTTTCTGACAACTAGTGCATATTATTTGTATGTATATTTAATGTACTTTATTTAATGGAAGAAGATTAAGGTTAAACGTTTTTTTCTTTAATATAAACATAAAACAAATTTATTGTGATAACAAAATCAGTACATATTTAAATAATATTAATATTAAAAATATAGTTCAAGGTTTAGATAAGGTAGTTAATTAGGTACTAATAAGCAAAGAGTATATAAATACTACGTAATAAGAGGCGGGACTTCATTAGATACATAGCAGACCCGAATTTGTACAAAGTTTACCTGAAAAAGTATAACCCGTATAATTTGAAAGTAAGTCTAAAGCCATTTAGATATAAAGCAACTAGTGTCATGTGATTTGGGCGAATGAAAAACATAGCAAATTTTGTTTTATTTTTTGATATGAAACTTGCGCCAAACTGCTAATAAGTTTACATAAACGAAGTTTTATTTTTCATTTTGCTTTGAGCGTAAGCATTTGCCATAAGTCAAGTTTAGTTAATTTGCATCATGTTATCATCATATTTAGTAAATTAAGAAGAAATCGTTCAAAATATTCATAGTCAGTAATACCAACTCATAGATATACCAATGGCACCTACGATATCGAGTCAGTTTTAGCATTATATCATTATATCTCATTATAGAAATACTCATTACTCAAATAACTTGGGTCTCAATATAATGGTGCGTTTTTTATATAATTTACTCCATATCGATTAAAATTAAAATAAAAAATATTAAAAATGTGGAGACGGAGGAACCACACTAATATTTTTTTATTTTTACGGTTACCCCGTGTTGGTCCGGGCTCTTTTGCAGAATAGACCATCTGCCTTCCTACCAGGCAGCTCGTAAAAGGCGAGCATAGGCTTTTCGGTCACTATCACCGTAACATCTGACTAGGTGGTAGAGTTTCGCAGCGACTCACCCGGATTGGTACCACCGCCTTACCTATTCCTGCCGCCATAACGTCATGACGTGTTCCGGTTTAGAAGGTAAGGTAGCCGGTAAACTTACTTTTGCTGGAGGCCTAGCATCCCGGCCTCAGGTTGGCAACGCACCATTACCACATCTGGTGTCTTTAGGCGGCGTGAATTTCTTACCATCGGGAAATCCGTCTGCTTGTTTGCCTTCCAGTATCATAAAAAAATGTAGATATTCTAACTCAATTTTGACAATTCAATGAATTGCTTTTCCACTTTATAGTTTACCTCTACTAAGAGTTTATTATTAATTCCTGCCTGTTTGATGTCTGAACTTTAAATTAGTTTATTAAATATAATAATGAAATGGCCACGCGCCATAAACGGCTTCATAATAAATATTTGTTTGTCGCGCATTAACTGAGGATACGTGGTGAGCCTGCTGATACGTAGCTGAACAATGGCCGCCAGTGTTTTGGAATTCACATAAATAGTAGCGGCATTAGTTGTAGGAATATATAAATATTTTTGACACTTCATACTTTTTTACGTAATAAGGCAGAACAAGAACTCATCTGATAAGAGATAAAATCGTGGTAGACTCTATAGACATTATAACCACCTGTGGCAGTGGTGTTCCGTCCAACTTAGTTTAACGGATATCTTATCAGACTTTGGCAGTCATAAAAACAAGGTATGTGTTGCCCTGTGTTGGTCCGGGCTCCTTCCCGAGTTGGACCGGACTCCTTCGAAGAATAAGCCATCTGCCTTCCCGCCAGACAGCTCGTAAAAGGTGAACATAGGTTTACTGTCACTAGCACCGTGACTTCTGAATAGGTGGTAGAGTTTCGCAGCGACTCGCCCGGATTGGTACCACCGCCTTCCCTGTTCCTGCCGTCACAACATCAGTGCTTGCCGTTGACGTGTTACGGTTCAGAGAGTAAGGTAGCTGGTAAACGGCTTCATATCGGCAACGCACCATTACCCATCTTTGGTGTCTCTAGGCGGCGTTAATTTCTTACCATTACGAAGTCTGCCTTACAATATCTTAAAAAATGTCTTTTTTAGATAGCCAACAAGCACACGGCTCTCGGCTCTAAAAAATTATTATGTCCTGAACGTAGCAAAGACATTATAGGTGTGTCGCTGTATTGTTGCCTAGGTGTGAGGCCAGTTGTGCAAGTCTACCGGCTACCCTACCCTCCGAATGCCATTGTCATTATAATGACAGGAATAGGTAAGGTTGTTGGTAACATACCCAAGTTGCTGCTTAACACTCTAATACCAGTGATCTTATCTTAGGCATTTGTGTGATGAACGTCGATGTCTGTATTCACGGGACTGTTTATTAAAAAAAATCTCTGTGGTCTAGTGGCTGATTTTGGAATTAACTTCATGCAGTCCCGGGATTCGATATGTGCCCATTTGTGGTTTCTCCAATTTTGTAAAAAAAATGTTGGTCGGGATTGTATAAGTACAAGGTTGGCGATAGGCTTGCCACCTATCTCGCATCGTGGGATTTAGTGTCTTCGGCTAGTCGTGGGTACCCTGGTTGTGCCTATGCTTACCTCTTCGGGGATGTGGACGTGAAGAAGAAGATACTAGCATATACTTAAGTAGTTATTTGTATTAGTGTCGTTCTGTAATACCCATAACGCAATGTAATTTGTCCAATTAGATATATTTTTTTATTTATAAATATAAATGTTCACATGTATCATTTTCTGTGAAAGACCCAAGCCTAAATATGCAATTCGTAAATTTCACAAATGGATTCAAAGTAGTCGGACGACTTTTTTTACTTCAGACGTTAGTTAACCTATGTTAAAAAGGTATTTTTTTTAAACTATATAATAGCTTGTCCTTTATTTAAACATAGACCTTCCCTGTCTTTTCCATTCAACAAGAAACACTTGTAAACTAGGAGTTTAAGTTCTAGCCCTGATGATGCTGTCATAAGCGAAACCGGTAGGCTAGTTATAAAATGATAAATTATAAGTGATACGTAAAACAGTACAAGTGTTTCTTTATTTAAAAATATGAATATTGAAAATTTTACCAAGCGCTGGCGATGGAAAGTATCAAATATATTTTATATATTTTCCCCTAACACTTTCTTCAAACCCATTTTTTTTAAAGTTATGCAAAAGCAATTGCTAGTGGTATAATTTTTTGGAATTGTATTTTTTTCTCTATAAGTGATGTATTTAATTTGTTTGTCCGCTGTCCTATCCCATAAAAATATTATTATTTGTAAAAACAATTTTCTCAAAACGTAACATAGCTGTCTTCGAATCAAAACAAAAACTCAAATGTCTATTTCACCCTGTGCCTTACCAAAAGAAACCGCCTCGTTGGCTAGCTTACACGCCTAAGCTTACGTCGACTAACCGCGAGGCTCGGGTTCTATTCCCGACGAAGACAGGCATTTGTGTGATTAACATTTAAAAGTCTGCATTTCCGAGTCTGGGTGTTTATTAAATTAATTCTAGTATCTATTTAAGTACTTCTATGTATTAGTATCATTAACTAGCACAAGCATATAATTTGCTTACTTTGGGGTTAGATTCAACTTGCGTTACTCAAAAAAAAGTTTGGTAACAATCTGATGAAGAGTTCTAAAAGACAGTTCAAATGTTGTCATTTTTGATGTGAAATTGTTACAAAAGCATTAATAGCTGAGCGACGCGTGGGCAAGTGATTATATCTATAATAATCATAGTTATAATCATTATAGCTATAATAAACATTCCATTGATGGTCCATGGGTAATACTAAATTAACATACACGGAGCCAGTAACAATTTAATCACACAATTCTTTAACGCAGGTGTTGTAACAAGGAAAAATATTTTTAATGATTAAAATAGATTTGACTTTTTTTGCGACATTATCGATGATAATCGCCTCATTGGTCTAGCGGTCCGGCGTCAGACTTGACTTCTTAAGGTCTTGGATTCAATCCCCGTGTATGGCAGTATAAAAAATTAGAAAATGTGAATTTTCAATTTTCTAATGCAAATGACGTTTTCGTTTGACGATTATATATACCCAGTTGACGAAAGGATTGCCACCTATCGCATTGTGGGACTCAGTTTTTTTGGATAATCGTGGGTACCCTGGTTGTGCCACTGCCTACCTTTACTTGGATTGAATCGGTGTGATTGAAACGGTCGATATAATTAAACTTAATGATACATCAATTTAAACATATTTTAATTATTTTTGAAATTCATCATAATTTGTGATGTGACAAAATATGTAATAGTCCACTAGGTACGAGATAACTTGACCTTGGATAAAACATAACAGATTTTGATGCTTTTTTTTGTCAAATAGTAGGTCACAATTCCAACGTTACCCCATATAAATTCTACCAAGATCCACAAAGTGGTTTCAAGTTTATTTAATATACTTAAAGAAAAATGATTTGCCGATATATATGAACGCGCATAACCTCCGAACGGTTGAACCGATTTTAGTTTCGAATTATTGTGGTAAGACCAGGGTACTAATTTTTAACAATTAAAGTAAAATACCGCATTATTTCTTTTTATCAAGATTTTGTTTTCGAAGTGAACCGCGCTTTAATAAAATTCAATGCACTTCAGCGCTTTTGCTATCAGTAATTTATGATTTTCATCGTCACTTTCAGAATAAGGTATAAAGATAAGAAATAGGAAAAACTGAGGAAACTAGGAAAAACAAGAACATGATTTTCTTCACACAAAATGAACGGATGGAACAAAGAACGTTGGTACATAAATTATCATGTACTAATTCGCCGACACGTTATCATTAGTTTTGCTTACGTTTAAAAAATGGAACCATTAAATCGGGACAGCATAATAAACTTATCAGCAGTTATATCTTAGCATCAGGCGAGCCGCCTGCTTGTTCGCTGTGTTTTGAGTTGAGTTTGCGCTGAGTTGATTTTTTCTTCTTCGTGTAAAAATATGGCATTCTATCGTTTTTCACGACTACTTTGCCAATGTCATATTAGTTAATTCTTATACAATATACAGTCATTAGTCACTGTGTACAAAGTCATGTCAGGTCAGGGTCTTGAGTAAAGCGGTGGCTTCGTTACTCAAGCTCATCTAGTGAGATTTGTCAGCATCGAGGTATTTCATTTGTGCACTTTTACTGAACAAAATTAATCTAATTCCCACCTAAATTAACCAATTTCACTCAATATAAACAAGAAATTCAATAATAATGAAAAAATTACGACCACCTTCATTTACGATGGCGCCAAAACTACAAGTTGATTTTTTTGCAGTTATACTGTGCTTGGATTATTTATGACATATGACAGCGAAACACACCGATCTCTTAATAGATTAGGTCAGAAAACCCTAGGGTCTAGAAATACCACATTTAATAAACAAAAGGTAAAATCTTATGCCCTATGCCTCAGGTAGTAAAACATGATAGCAGCTATCAAACAGGCTGTTAACTAAGCTTCACTTAAAATCTAATAGCCTCATTTAGACTTGTAAACTGTAAAATTGGTCGGAGTCTGTAAAAGACTTTTTTACGATCAGATACGATATTGAGACGACAGAAATCGTTCGACGGAATGACAAGCATTACTTTCTAATCAAATGTCGTGAAAAAGACAAATACATTTTGATGATTTATGACCATGTCCACTATGTTAAACGTGTTGGTCTGGATTCCTATGTAAAACAGACCATATTCCTCTATGCCTGGCAACTCGTAAGATGTGGACATAGGTTAAAAGGGTCATTACCAAGATGACCACCAGAGTTAAAGTACTGTGCAGCAACTTACCCGGGTACGGAGACGCCGCATTATCTTTCCCTGTGGCCGGTCTAATGATAGTGTCATAACCCGGTAAGGGAACGCTAGGGTAGCATGACCAAGGCCACAGGTCAGAGACACACTATATCTATATATTGTGAAGTTCTATGTAGTATATATAGTACCTATAGTGAAGGAGAGCCATGTGCTTGAACTATCTTCCAATAAAAAGACGGTAAATTTTTTATTTAAATTTTGTATCGTTCTTTAAATGTAGCTCTTCGTTCTATTTTTTTCAGAGAAGCTCATATTATAAACAACAGATACAATAGAAATCTGTTATTTTACTGTGTTAAAACTATTTTTATCCTGAAATATCTAATAGCATTCTTGAGTCTAAAAATATCGTGTCTGATACTGTAAATACACTCGGACAGCCAATGTCAGACGCCATCAGGAAATGGCCAGTTGTAAAGGCGCCTTTATTACTCCTAGCCCTTCAATGGAATTTCAAAGCCCTTTTATTACTATATAATACGCAGGGCCAAGCTATTTTAAATAAAATTATTTAATATTAACTATAAAAAATGTTGAAAACGAACCAATTAAAAATGGCTTTATGCATTCAAGGCGTCAGTGCTCCCCTGTCAACTTGTCCTAGTCCGAAGCTTTATTAGTGCTAAACGTGACTCCCGTATTAGATTTTTTTTTTGCAAGTAAAAGCTGCTTTTGCGGCGTTGTACACTTTTTTGGAATGGGTAAAAACTTCTGAACTCGCGTAAAAACGCGTGACCTGATTTGTAAGACAAAAATTCGTATGACGGCGCAGGGCGCTTGCGCGAATATTCGTGTTGTCATTTTTTAGCCCGGTGAAGTTATGAAACCTCGCGGTTAGCAACATATTAGCCAATTTGAAAAAAAATTGTTTACAATAGTACTTTCATACTGATAATTAAAGCAATTCGTGCAAAATTATTCCCTAACCATTCCAAAATATCAAAAATTCACAACGTTAACATTAAATTTTTCACTTCTGCCGGTACTCCCGGAGTGCAACCCGTTTTTTTAATACCAGTTTTTTTAAACCCAGATCATAATATTCATATAATTGTTGGGAGAGTAATAGTCAAACTTAATCGCTTGTCAAGATGATACAACACACTGTGTTATATAATTGACGCGTACGTAACAACCAATAGAAAACATATTCGTTTTGCGCATTTATGAGGCATCCAATGATATTGTCGCATCAAAACTTACAACGCTGTGTAAGCTTTAAAAAATGATTGTGGAACTTTTAAATGATGTAACAGCTATATAAAAAGCCACAAGGAAAGGATTACATTAGAGTAAGATAAAAAAAGAACACGGTAAGCTCAAACTATTTAATCAACGATAAACGAAAGGGTGAAGGTTAAAATACAGGCTGTGATATATTTTTCCTTTTTTTTTAAATTGTGGAAATATATCATATGCAAAAACAAGAGTTAAAATATATAACTGTTTTCTATACTAAGCGACGAATCAAAATGATTTACTCTGAAATTATATTTAAAGAGCATCTTCAAAGAGCATCTGTACGAAATGCCTTTGCGGCAATAATAATTTTAATTATAACTGTGCGGTAGGCATAGAGGTAAAGGATACCATTTCAAACAGCCATAGCTCTACTTTAATAAAACCTCGTGTTTTTTCAATGGCAAAGGCTTTTGAACTCTTCCTGCCTACCAATATCACTATTATTTTCGATTCGTCTCCTTAAAATAACAATTTTAAAACGAGCAACATAATACTGTATTCCTACAAGATAAAGTTGAAATTCATTTGCTCGGACAAAGTTGACAAATCATCACCAATAAGAGCGTACGTCGATGATATTATGCGTAGACACGCGTATGAATTGCGTCCTACAGCTATTTGCTTATGAAACAGACTAAACAAAAAACAACTCTATCCACTCGAAGTAGAGTTTGTTTTGTGATGTGGATTAAAAAGCAAGAATTGTAGTAGTTACATATTGGAAAAACAAACGCAAAGACGTGAAGGGCATACGTAAATGATCCTTATAATTATGCACAGTAAGGGTGTGATTTGAAGGAGTTTGTTGATTAAGGGTTAGGATTTGTTTGCGTTTGTCGGCTTTGTGAGGTGATTGTTAATCCGCGAGAGGCTTGCGCGAACGCGATGTCGAGCACAGACAGCCTTAAGGCGACGGGGCACAGATTAAAAATGTTCAAAACATAGCTTGGGAATCTGTGGTTAAGTTGAAATCAGACCAATAAGAAAGCTGACGAAAAAATAAATTCTATTTTTAAATTTTTACACCATATTTTTTTAAGTTTATCAACGACTAGTTGTTCCGGTAAACTTCGTTCCGCCCGTTCAGTTTGTATGGGAAAAATTAAAATATCGTTTCTCCTAGTTTCCTCGCTGTTGTAAGGGATAAAATGTACCCCATGACCTTTTCCCGGTTCTAAGCTACCTCCCTATATTTTTTTAAGTGATGTCAAAAACAATTTTGTTAACAATAAAATAATCTTAATCAACAACACATTCATTTGGATAAAGATTAATATTATTACCTTGACTCTTAACAAATAATGCATTAGTTTCGACCAAATTTGATTATCATAAAAATGGTTCTAGTGAGTTAATCTTAGGAGATAGACATATACTGTTGCTGACATTATTTAGAACATTTCAAGAGGAATAATTCTTTCATACATATATTTTTGCTATCTTGAACCTTTTTTGCAGCGCATGCAACGGAAGCCCCCAAGCATGAATAGTTTTCCCCATTTTTTTTAACATTTTCCGTTATTTCTTCCTTCCTAATAGTTGAAGCGTGATGTTATATAGCCTAAAGCCTTCCTCGATAAATGGTCTATTCAACACAAAAAGAATTTTACAATTCGAACCAGTAGTTCCTGAGATTAGCGCGTTCAAACAAACAAACTCTTCAGCTTTATATATTAGTATAGATATAAATTCCTTTATCAATATGTCTAATATTTTGAGTACAACTGTAGTAATCAATATATTGAAAAGTAAAATTAAAAAATTGTGTACTTTAAGAATTTTACGTTCACGGAGAAATATAAAATTAAATATCAATGGACAAATCGCACAAATTGAATCTAACCCCAAAGTAAGTTATGCTTACGTAAAGGTGTTAGTCAACGATATTAATGCATAGAAATGCTTAAATAAATAACAGAATAAATTTAATAAAGACACCCCTGCCCAGAAGTACAAATATCAAGATATTCTCTACTCAAATCCCTCGATCCGGAATCGAACATGAGCCTTGCGGTTGGTTGGTGGTTTTAGTTGTGTAAGCTGCCACGTTGACCGACATGGCGTAAGTGCCCGGTTGATAATGGATTAGCCACTTTTCAAATTGTGTGACCTAAGTACCTTCGGCTAAACATATAAAGTGGGTCCCCTGGTTGTACCTCTATGTACTATTTCAGTGACACAGACATGAAGATACTAATTTCTTAACCCAAAACAAACTACGTCTAGTTCAAAAAAGTGTAACCTTGTTTATTTTTTGCCATTATTTAGAATATGATTGTGTAATGGGATGTGTGTGTGTGTGTGTGTGTCTAGTCTATATCACCAGCATTAATCACGGGGTAAAGAATGTACTCATTCCTTAAAGGTCGGCAACGCATCTGTGATATAACTGTGAGAAAATTTGTATGAAAGTTAAAGTTTACCAAAAGTGACTTCAATATTAAATAAAATAAATAAATATCCCTGGACAATTCACACAATTTGAATCTAACCCCAAAGTAAGTAAATTATTGTTTGTGTTATGGTTGTCAGTCAACGATAACAATACGTAGAAATACTTAAACAGATACCAGAATAAATTTAATAAACACCCAGACCCGGAAATGCAGACATCTAAATGTTCATCACACAAATGTCTGCCCCCGTCGGGAATCGAACCCGAGGCTCGCGGAGAGTGAGTAGTTAGGCGTATACGCTAGCCACTCGACCAACGAGGCGATCAATAAACATAATATGCAATATAAATATTATCTTAGAATAGTTATAAACTACTTTTAAACAGTTTTGTTTAATTAAGATAGACCATATTTAACCAAACAATATAAGCGAATAAATACTTGGCATGGATCCTCATGGCAATGACACACTAAGAATCTCTTTTATTCGATCAGGGAAGGACATAAATTCAATTACTATCTCTGTTCGTTTTTAGCATAGGATATTATTAGCGAATAAGTAAACAGTTTCGTCAACTCTCTGTAGACATATACGTATGTTTGCTATAGTATTCAAACTCGCCTCCGCGGTCTAGCGGTTCAAATGTTGGACTTGACTTCATAAAGTTCTGGGTTCAAATCCCGGGTCGGGAAATAAAAAGAAAATGTGGTATTCCCAATATTTTAATTTTAAAAAATGTTGCTCTTGTATGTGCCCGGTTGGAGATAGGCTTGCCACCTATCACATTGAGGGACTCATGCCCGATTTCACCAAGAGCCCCTATACTTTAGGGGACCTTTTAACGTTGCTTACGGGACTGTTTCAATACAAAACCGTCCCCTAAAACACGTTAAAAGGTCCCCTAAATATAGGGGCTCTTGGTGAAATCGGGCATCAGTGTCTTCGGCTTGTCGTGGGTGCCCTGGTTGTGGCTCTGCGTACCCCATCGGGGTTATCGGCGTGTAGATACTTTTATTTGTCGAACTAGAACTGAACCTAAACGAAACCCAATTTAAACTTAATTCAATACAGCTTAGCTTAAATGCTACTTAGCTGGATCATCAATCTGCGTCATATGCGATCATTTGTATTTTTCTTACAGCAATTCCAGTATTGGATCCAGGGACTAGAGTTACCAATTTTCTACATATTGACGGACAAATATTTATTTCCCATAAAGTATCTTCACTCCCATATCCCCGAAGTGGTAGGCAGAGGTACAACCAGAGCACCCACGACTAGCCGAAGATAATAAGTCCCACAATGTGAAAGGTGGCAAGCCTATCGCTAATGCGTATACTGAAGTTATCCGCGTCTTTGAAAATCGTGACAGGTGGAGAAATATTATTTTATTTATTTACTAGATGAACCGGCGAACTTTGTATCGCTTAGTATTAACAGCTTGTTAGTAGCTGTTAATATCAAGGAATCAAATTTTTATAAAGAAAGTAAAAATAATTTGTTTTCCTCTTTACCTGCAATGTTTCCGGGTTTTCTTTCCATAAGAACCTTCTCCTAACAATAATGAACACAACAAAAAAGAATTAGCAGACATGGTCCAGCTGTTCAGGCGTAATGTGATGACCACGCGAAATATACACATTTTACACCACTTGGCATTTTAAGGTTCAATTTGCATATTATTTCCAGAGATATTCATGTTATCACTATTCGTGAATAACTAGAAAAAATGGCTAAAATTATATCAAGTATGTTAATTTTGTAAGAAAATAGTATTTTAAAATCCCCGCAATAGATTTAATCACAAACTGTGATACACCTATAACATTCTATAGGCCACTGTTATTTCATACCTGTTTTTATGTTACCTGTTATTTCGCTGATCTCTTACATTAAAAAACCAATAGACATAAAAAAGAGAGAACTCAATTACATCTTATCTCCATTTAGGTAAAGTTATATGGCGTAGTTATTAGAATCTAGCCGTCATACTATAAAAAAATTAAACGCTCATTGAATACGCGTTTTACTACACAGTGTCTAAAATTGGTTTAACCAATAATACGTTGACATGCCATTAACGAGTAGCATGTTATTGAATAGAAGTCAACTTAAAACAGTGTTTGACTAAACAGGAGTCTAAATATTTTTTGTGGTACGGTCTTCAACCAAGACGTCGTTAGCGTAGTATAATTTTTCATACAAACTTTCAACCCCATTTTATTGCTTTGGGAAAAAAATATTAAAAAAGTAACCTATATTTGAAGTCGGGCCATTAACAATAGGTAGGTATATCAAATTTCATCAAAATCAATGCAGCGATTTAGCCATAAAAGCAAAAGACTGACGTGTCTTTAGACAACGGTCGTCTCTTGCTAATGAGCCGTATGTTTGTTCCCAGTCATATCACAAAAAAAATGTCTACTTAAAATCCGGACGTTTCGGGAAACACTGGAACGTTGGCAACACTACCGCGGACCCAGTTTGACTAATGACAGTCCCCGCTCAGCTGATTTATTAAATAAAATTAACGTCCGCTTGATAAACGACCACCTTCGAAGCAAATCCATTGCAAATTACTTTTAAACGACTACACGGGAGCCCGAAGGAGAGTTTACCACACCTGAATCGTGATATAGCTTTCACTTGCTAATAAAACCAAGATGGAAATTGAATTTCCAGTTTTATTTGTTTCTAATAGAATGTTTTATGAGGCACTGCCATTTTAAAGCTCATATCAACGGCAACTGACGTTTCTTAAAATATATATTAACCTAACTTCAATAGGATTTGGAGTTGAAACATTCACAAAATTGAGCGTGTTGGTCCGGGCTCCTTTGTAGAATAGACCATCTGCCTTCCTTTGCCAGGCAGCTCGTAAGAGGCGAGCATAGGCTTCCCGTCACTAACACCGTGACATCTGACTAGCTGGTAGAGTTTTGCAGCGACTCACCCGGATTGGTACCACCGCCTTACCTATTCCTGCCGCCATAACGTCATGACGTGTTCCGGTTCGGAGGGTAAGGTAGCCGGTAAACTTACTTTTGCTCGAAGCCTAACATCCCGGTCTCTGGTTGGCAACGCACCATTACCACCTTTGATGTCTTTAGGCGGCGGAAATTTCTTACCATCAGGAAATCCGTCTGCTTGTTTGCCTTCCAATGTCATAAAAAAAAAATTAAAGATTAAACAGGATTTAAAGAACGACTACTAAATTCTCAAAAATAAAAATAAAAAATAGTATATACCTGGACAACAGGTAGACGGATTTCCTGATGGAAAGAAATTCACGCCGTCTAGAGACATCAAAGGTGGTAAGGGTGTGATGCCAACTTGAGGCTGGGCCCTGAGCAAAAGTTAACCGGCTGCCTTACCCTCCGAACCGGACTACGTCACGGCAAGCACTGACGCTATGGCGGCAGGAATAGATAAGGCGGTGGTACCAATCCGGACGAGTAAATGCGAACTCTACCACTTAGATGTCACAAATTACAAAATTTGAATCTGACCCAAAAGTAAGCAAATAATATGCTTGTTTTATGGGTGTTTGTCAAAGATACTAATCCGTAGAAATATTAAAAAAGTCAGACCCAGAATTGCTGTATGTTCATGATAGCCTCGTTGGTCGAGGAGTTAGGGTACGCTCCTAAATTTACCGACTAATCGCGAGGCTCGCGTCCCGACAAGGCAGACATATGTGTGATGAACATTTAGATGTCTGCTTTTACGGGTCTGATTGCTTATTAAATTTGTTCTGATATTTATGCAAGTATTTATGTATCGTATATGACTTTCGAATCGTTGACTAACACCCATAACACAAGCATATATTTTGCTTACTTTGGGGTTCGATCAATTTGTATAATGTGTCCATGGATATATATTTTGTTCATCATACAAAACCACACAAAATGTTCAGACATCACATCACTCCACTGTCGGGAGTCCAACCCGAGCCTTGCGATTGGTCAGTGGAGTTAGGCGTGCAAGCAAATCCCTTGACCAAAGAGGCGGTCATAAAAATATGACACATATAGGTATTACTTATTGATTTTGATGCGGTTTTTGAAGTGAAACTTCTTAGAATCGTTGTGATTTCAAACCGGATGCAATGGAAAAGCGACAGGTAAGAGACACAAAGACACTGAAAGACTTGCCGATTTACTGAAGTTTCACTTCTATCGTGTGTGAATCGCTCACACACCTTTTTTAATAGATAAAGGTATATATGTATATTTCATAACCGTGCGAAGCCGAGCGAGCCGCTAGTACATTATAATGGCAAGTGAAATTTATGTATTTTCAAAGATAATTTACGGAAACCTTAAAAAGTTCAAACAAAATGTTTTTAAAGACAATTCCAAGAATTTTTGAAAGGCCAATCAAACCGTTTTAGATGTTTCGTAAAAGAACCTTTCGAGAAGTAATGAATGAAAGAATTTTAAATTATAAATCATGATGTTTGTAATTCACTGTTTCTGTTTTGGAGATTAAATAACATGAATTATAAAGTAATTACTTTTGAAGAACACAGTCGCGGGTAGTCACTGGTTACAAGCGGCTGGTGACCGTGGCTTGTGGCGCTCTTTGGAGGAGGCCTATGTCCAGCAGTGTCGTCCTCCGACTGATAATGAAAAATGAAAAAATTGTATTGTTAACGTATTGCTTATCATTGATTTAATCTAGATTTAAGTAATCTAGAATAAAGCGTTTTTCGAATCTCAAGTAAGTGTAAGTTATATCACTTGCTATACACATCCCACTGTACAATACGAAAGGTGTAAACTTTACTTTCGTAATGTTTTGGGCTAGATCATGTATGGTCTCGAAATAGAAATCGAATATATTAAATTTTTCAAATTTATAAATTTCGCCGAAACGGAATCTCTATTGTGTCCATATCTTTTTCACACAAGACCTACGCAGTAAGGGAAATAAATCAACATCCCTAAACGCACCCTCATAAAGTTTGGGGCTAATAAAAACGAGGGTGACTCGTGATCACTGAAACGTATACAATAAATAAACGTCGTAATTAACCCTATTCATACATCAAATTTTCTCGTATTTCTCCCACAAATTCAGCTAAATGAGGACAATACGGTTATTTTGCTGGTAACACAATAGTGTACACGCGCTAAATATCTGCAGTTGACAGATGGGGGGCGGCCATCTTGTATTATTTTGCAAATGGCAGAGATCAATCGTAACAGCTGTTTTCTTTTGAAAACTTTGGGGTAAAAATCTAGTCCACATTTCAGGTCAAGGCCAGTCCACCTGCTTTTGTTTACCCTCATAGATTCAGATAGAAACTTACTTTCTGCTGCTACATCATTCCTGCTCAAATACTGTATAGATAAACTTTTAACACTTAACAAGAAAACAACAAAAACATTACATTAAAACAAAATAAAAACAATTGAGTTAATACTTTGTTTAAGCTGTTAGTCCTGTTTTTTTTAAGAAACATCAAAAAAGTCTATAATTTTCTCGCTATCTTAGAGAATGGTTGTTATAAATACTGCAGTAATAGTTCACCTGGCTGAATTGAAAGATTCATGACGAAATAACAACAGTCACAAAGACCATTGCACCTGGGGCATCGTACGAGTTGCAAAATTTTACCAACGGCACTAAAATCCGGTGAACTTGCAAAAAGCAGGGTTAGCAATATAGATTTTACATAGTATTTATTTTATTTGTGTCACAAACAAATTTGGCTAGACTAAAAAAATATTTTTTGGTTATTTGTATAAGTAAAACTATCGGATAAATTTCAACATAAATAAACGTGGATTAAAAATTTAAGCAATCTGGTTGACACCTTAAGCCTGGAATCCTAAGACTCATGTTAAAATAAGTCATAGCACCAGGAAACTGTCAATAAAGGACTTTACTACCCAGTCTGAGTGACTGTACTGTGACTGGCCCTTAGTCTAAATAAACTTTTAGAATCTCTGCGGTCTAGGTGTTGGACTTGACTTCATGAGGTCCCGGGTTCGATTCCCGGATCGTGCAACAAAAAGAAGAAAATTTGGTTTTTCTTCTTTTTGTTGCAAATGAAAATGTTGCTCGGGATTGGATATGTGCCCGGTTGGCAATAGGCTTGCCACCTATCACATTGTGTGACTTAGTGTCTTCGGCTAGTCGTAGGTGCCCTGGTTGTGCCTCTGCCTACCTCTTCGGGGATATGGGAGTGAAGATACTTTTATTTAATAATCATATTACAAAAGAGCGAAACGTCAAATTTACGTATAACAACATATCATTAAGAAATCTTTAGTATTGCCATATACCTTTATATCATAACACCCAGTTCATTGCAAACACGCTACACGCAATTTCAAAAACCAATTTCATAAACATTAATCAGTAATAAAAAAAACATATTTATTGACACATTCTGATCTCCGCCTAGAATCATATGTCAGGAACTCGTCGGGAACGATGTCGCGTTACAAAATATGTCATAAATTGTAACATAACCACGCGGTTAGCACCGAACAGAAATAAACTTTACGGCTAAAGCCACGGACACATTAAACTTAATTTTATCGGGACCCATTTTGTAATAACATTAGTGTTACGAAAATGTGTTAACATTGTAATTATATTTATAACTAACGCTTCTGTGGTTTAGTGGTCCAGTGGTAGCGTTGATTGCATGAGGTCAATTTTCTAATAAAAATGTTGCCTGGTATTGGATAGATTCCCGATTAGCGATAGCGATAGATATCATGTACGATTAAGTAATCTAGCTAATTGTGAGTGACATCATAACATTTATCTGTCTCTTCGGTGATGAAGATATTCACTTATTTTTAACACTTGCAGAGGTCGCCTACCGGTTTAATCCGGTTTAATAACACCGCCTCATTTACCCTGACGTCAGGTCAGTGCTTGCCACTGTCGTGTTACCGTTTTGTCTGTCACTCCTAAAACCATATGAGGTCGCTGTAGTAACATCTATAAACGACGTTTACTCTTAAACTTAATATTAATGATATCAAATTAAATAATATCAGAGTAAGTTATTCGCTTTCTTCTCTTATCAAAAAAAAATTTAAGTAGTACCAATCCAAGTAACCTGCTGCTCAGCACTCTAAAACATGCGGTGTCTGCGGTTTTATGGAGATGTCTAACAATTATTCTTATGATAGGCTTTACAAGATGCCCCGCACCAAAAGTAAAGTTTTGCTTATTTTTTCAAAATCCCATCTATCGTGTAACCTCACCCTAAGAATCCTATAATTACAATAGAGCCGCTGGCCGGGTGGAGGGATTTACAGCGGACACTCGAACACCGTCAACTTATCGTTTCAGCTTTCCAGAACTATTCCCTTTCATTACTTCCTGTCTTCCTTTGGTACAGCTTGACAGTCGAACTTCTTTGCATTCGATTGCATTTCCGCCACATTTCCCTTTCATAAGGCATTTTTTATTTGAGAAATCACCAGCACATTTCTAAATCAACAAACATTCAACCAAAAACTTTAAAGTAAAGTTATAGTCAAGTTTTTTTTCGCCGTGTTGGTCCAGACTCTCTTACCGAATAGACCATCTGCCTTCCTGTCTGGCAACTCGGAAACGGCGAGCATAGGCTTATCGTCATTAACACCATAACATCTGACTAGGCAGTAAAGTTATGCAGCTACTAGGCCGGATTTGTACGACCACCTTACCTATCCCAGACGCCATGACTGCTTGGTATTGACGTGTTCCGGTTCACGCAAGGATCTATTGATGATAAGAGACAACCGTGGCCAATAGACACCGGAGTTGTTAAAGATGCGTCGCTTTTCTGTGACCGGGGTGGCAGGCCTAAAGTGTGTTATGACCTCAAGTCCCTGTTCCGAAACGGAATATGGCAAAGTCATTATGGTAGCAGGAATAGGTAAGGCGGTCGCGATGAATTTCTACCCGGGCAAGCTGCTGGCCAATGGTCTTGTTGATAATGACACACGTTACTTATGCTCGCGTCTTACAAGCAGCCTCGCAAGGCAGCAGATTGCATAAAGGGGTAGGACCCGAACTACCCAGTCACATATGATTCGATAGCGCGAGGCTCTCTTCCAATCCCAATACAACAAGCACAACAGCACATGAAACACCACACTACGCCATCGGATCCGATCTCGGCAACGAAGCCGCAACCACCGCACGCACCCAGTAACCAGAAAACGGCAATAAGCCGAGGTTCTATCTCCCGGGAGAAAGCCCTCGCCCTCGAAATCTATCTAGATTAGAAAAGCTTTTCTTTTCTTTCAATGTTTACTTTGAAAAAAATCCAGAATAATCAAGTTTATTATTTTGTTTACTAAAACCTTATACTGAATTCTTCTAATCACTACATAGTATAAAACAAAGTTGCTTCCTCTGTCCCTATGTGACTTTGTATTCTTAAATCTTTAAAAATACGCAACGCATTTTGATGCGGTTTTTTAATAGATAATGTTGAAAAAATTGAAGAAGATGATTTATATGTATATTTCGTAACCGTGCGAAGCCGGGGCGGGTCGCTAGTATTTATATAATAAAGATATCAAAATGAACTTTACGCTTTTTCTCTCAAATGCATGCTTTTCGTTCTGTATTTCGTAACGCTGCGGCCATCAATGTGGGCGGCCAAAACCATCTTAAATCAATTATGTCACTTTAACAATTTACTTTAAAAATAACAATAAATCAAGTCTGTCTTAATGCATACACAATAAAGACCGTTTTGAAGTAGAATAATATTTGTATTAGACACAAAGGAGGTCCAAAGTGAGTTGTAACTTCCTAAGAGTCACAATTGATCTGGAATTTCGTTTATTCGAGACCCTTCATGTAATTGTTATATCCTTCTTATGAATGTAGCTAGCATGCGTTAAAGTTTTCAATTATTATTATATATATTTATTAGTGATGTATTATTAATGTAATAGGGCTAAAATTTAGAAAGTCAAGAAATACTTTTTCATGTTCGACGATTTCTCTTTAAAATGAGTATACATTTTACCTAGTTGATTGAGTGGCTAACGTACGCGCCTAACCAACCGAGAGGCTCGGGTTCGATTCCCGACGGGGGCAGGCATTTGTGTGATGAATATTTTAGATGTCTGCATTTCCGGGTCTGGGTGTTTATAAAAATTTACTCTGGTATCTGTTTAACTATTTCTATATATAATAACACAAGCATACATTTGGTTACTTTGAGATTAGATTCAATTTGTGTTACTTGTCCAAGGATGTTTATTATTATTATTTTTATTATTAGCACGGGATTTAATAAATTCAATGCAGACGCATAAAAAGAAGATATTAGTATAAAAACTCAATTTGCAAGTATAGATAAAAAAGAAACGGTCGTTCCCATTTAAAAGCACAGACAATAAATCTCCACACAAATCACTTAACCGTCCATAGACAACAAACGTCTATCCGAACAATGCGAACACAAAAACATTGCGGTTTGTTTTATTGTTTTTTTTTATGTGCTGTGACTTGTCTCGACGAAAATTCTTTGCGTCACCATTAAAAGCGTTCCTTTACTTCAAATTTCGTAAGAGTTTCTTCAACTTTAGCAGATGCTAGTGATCTGTCATCCCTCATATGGAATAGAAGACAAACAATCAGATGGGTTTTTTGTCTGATCTCCTCGGTGGTCTAGCGGTCCAAGTTTTGGACTTGACTTCAAGAGGTCCCGGGTTCGAAAAAGAAAATATGGTATTTCTAATTTTATTTTCCCGTTAAAATAAATGATGCTCGGGATTGGATAAGTGCCCGGTTGGCGAGAAGCTTGCCTCCTATCACATTGTGGGACTTATGCCCGATTTCACCAAGAGCCCCTATACTTTAGGGGACCTTTTAACGTTACTTACGGGACTGTTTCAATACAAAACCGTCCCCTAAAA
>NJDD01000543.1:429795-450949 GCA_002245505.1 Calephelis nemesis
AGTAATTATGGCCAGACTAAGTATATGTCTAGTAAAACTCGGAAATATCCGCTGCTTATCTATAGACGAATAAAATCCATTTGCCATCTACCTCCATGAAGAATGTTACCAGTGCGCTAATACCAGGTAAGTAATCCTAATAAGGAACCCTAAAAATACCTTCAACAATAGAAAAAACTATGGAATCTCGTTCAATTACTCCCATATTTTATTGCCTAGCTCAGGGTTTCCCAACCTGTGAGTCGCAATGCTCTGGGTCGTCGTGGCACTGTCCCAGGGGGTCAATGTTACCGAGTCGAGTCTGTTATTCAAGTCTAGAAACTAGACTCGTACTTATAATAACTGGTAACTTTTTTGGTCCACGGGTTGCGGGCTGGGTTAAGAGAAGTCATTAAAAATAGTGCTTGTACGATACAAACGGTAAGTATTAAATTCAGAGAAGCCCTCCCCCCTCTTTTGACATTGAATGGGTAAGGGGCGTCGTTAAAAAATAGCACAACCAAAAGGCGTCACAGTACAGATAAGTTTGGGAAGCTCGGGCCTAGCTGTTTCTAACCCGCTAAAGATACCACATTATCGTAGCAGAAATGTGCAGGACCCATACTATTAACAGTGACCATGAACCAAGCTGGTTATTAAGCTATTAATGTACATTCAAAGAGTTTACGAGACGCGAGCAAATGGACAAATAGATGTAAGATACTATTATAAAGGTAGTAGTACAAACTTTTATGCTATGTTTAAATTCTGTTTTTTAAGAAATGGTTTTACACTATTATTATAGTTATTATTAATTTGATGGTTTTGTTTGTCAACGATTTTCTATTGATAATGACAAAGCAGATAATGTAAAATCAACTTTGATAATTATTACGAAATTATAATAAAATAAAAAAGGGTATTTTCATTAAACTCAGTTTAATATAATTTAGGAGATGTAATTTTAAGAAACATCTACCATCGTATCAATAAACATGAACTAATGTAGGAGTAAAATAAGTTGATATTATCATACTGTGATAAAAACAACGATACCAGGTTGAACCTTGGAGTAATTCAGCCCTTGTTTATTAATACAAAGGGAAAAGTTTTTTTAAATGAATTACATTTATTATACATATTTTACTGTATTAAATACACATATTATACTTGAGACCGGTAATAAAAATATTTTTTATAGGTATTTTTGACAAATGTAGTGTTAAATACACCTTTTTGTAAGTAATCTTACAAAAAATCGAAAGAAATATTTCAGTAAATGCGCCACGAAAGACAATTATAAACTCGAAATTATTATTCAACAACTATTTCCTAATGCAAAATTATGGGACATTTATGTTATAACACGTCTACTTTACTTTACTTTTCGCTTCAGTGTACCACCACCTTTATTAAAACTAAAAACAAACTCGACATAATAATACAACGTTATCAATCTTCTCAAACATGTTGACAAAAAGCTTATGTCAATAAAAAGGGATCACGATTTCGAAACTTAAAAGAAAAGGGGTTATGTCTAATTCAGCGTATCCGTTTTCGTTATTTGACCTTTTCTCGGTAATTGGGGGATGTGTAATAAAATAAATCTCAAAACCAACAATAAAGCAAGAAAACACGGTTTTAACACTAAAACATTGTAATAAAGATCTAGAGATTTGGACCTGCGTTACCATGATTAATTTGGAATAGTTGATTTAGGCTGAGTGCATATGATAGTACCAATTTATTAACCTACTTTTGTAAAAAAGAGATTTAGGCTGAGTGCATACGATAGTATCAATTTATTAACCTACTTTTGTAAAAAAGAGATTTAGGCTGAGTGCATACGATAGTATCAATTTATTAACCTACTTTCTAAAAGGAGAAGGTTCGACTCCTATATTTTTTATTTAAATGATTTTTCTTCACGCCCGTATCCTCGAAGAGATAGGACGAGGTGCAACTAGAACACCTAAGAAGATAAGCCAAAGTTTTGGCAAGTTTTGGTTAGTTTTCGTACGGGGACATTTGAGTGGCGAATGTAATTATAGCACAGATCTCCCCGGCTTGGTCCAGGCTCCTTTGCAGAATAGATCATCTGCATTCCTGCCAGGAAGCTCGTAAAAGGCGAGCATAGGCTTACCGTCACTAACGCCGTGACATTTGATTAGATGGTAGAGTTCGCAGCGAGTCACTCGGATTGGTACCACCGCCTTACCTATTCCTGCCACCACAACGTCACAACGTGTTCCGGTTTGGAGGGTAAGGTGGCCGGTAAACTTACAACGCACTTTTACCACATTTGGTGTCTCTAGGCGGGGTAAATTTCTTACTGTCAGGAAATCCGTCTGCTTGTTTGGCTTCCAATCGCAAAATGCCCTTTTCGGAAATCAAACCAAAGCCTCGGGAATATTCGAATCGTTAGGCAATACGCTAACCTTTCGACTATCAAGGCGGTCGAACCTCGATATTTTGTGCACACGCTCCGAATTTATTTTAGAAGTTCATCGCATCGCAATAGAAATATTAATATTCACCCAAAATCGTTTGTTCATACCAAACGATGAAAGCTCAAATAAATAAACAATTTTAAAATAAATGGGACAAGATAGCAATGGCAACGTCTACACCATTTTGTAAGAATCCATCAAGAAAACACAATATTTATACGTCTGTGAAACATAAAATATTTGATTCCCAGTTATTATCTAAATTGGAAAGTTATAGCCATAAATATTGCGAAAATAAACAAATATTATACTAGTAAGCAGGTTTCTACGTTTCCAGTTAGTAACAATATAAAACCTCTGTGATTAAAACACACACTGCTTATAATCCTTGTCTGTAATTCATAATCCAAAAAACAAAACTTTTAGAGATAATACAATGATTACACATCTAGTTATTTTTATGTTACCACTGGTTTTGTGTCAAAGACCAAATTTGAATTTGTACAGTTTCGTCTCAAGCCTACTTAAAAATACGTATGAATGCAGAATTGTCCGTCCACATCCACCTTAATGCACAAGTATACATAGTTTTATTAACTGCTGGTAATAACAAATTCGCACGCTATCATGTTTCAGTGTAAGAGTCAGAGTACTATAGAAACCGGTGTTATTTATGGCATATATGTGCAAGCTCTCACGATGGTAAAAGATAAGGCCCTTAGTGTAAGTTTAAGACTGTGTTGCGAAAAGGTTAATCATATTACAGATTAACGATTTAAAAGTACATGATTAATGATTACGTTAATCGTGATCGATTTTATTGTGTATGATATTATTAATCGATCAAACGATGTAATCTGATCGTGTATGAAATTATAAGACCTGTGTCTACATTGGTGATATTTTGGGAAGATGTGATTCCGATAGTATTCTATCGGAATCACATCATCACATCAAAGATAACCGTGTTGGTCCGGGCTCCTTTGCAGAATAGACCATCTGCCTTTCTGCCAGGCAGCTCGTAAAAGGCGAGCATAGGCTTACCGTCACTAATACCGTGACATCCTACTAGGTGGCAGAGTTTCGCAGCGATTCGCCCGGTTTGGTACCATCGCCTTACCGGTAGCCAGTAAACTAACTTTGCTCGAGGCCTAACATCCAGGCCTCAGGTTGGCAACGCACCATTACCATCTTTGGTGTTTCTAGGCGGCGTGAATTACTTAACATCATGAAATTCGTCTGCTTGTTTGCCTTCGATTATCATAAAACAAAATATAGATATATTTTTGAAATAACATTTGGATTTCCGAAGCTTGACGAATATAGCCGTAGCACATAATTTAAATAGTACTACTTTACTTGCCCTGAGTTTAAACCAAAGTTCATTTTGTATAATCTCTTACGTAGAAGCTATAATTGGATAGATACATATTTTTCAAGGTTATTAATACAAGTGCTTGTTCTTAAATTAATTTAGAATTATATCTAGGCACTTAAAATGTCATTTTTTAATAAACTGCGTTAACTTAATTAAAACATTAATATTTAATAAAATAAAACCAAAAAGTTGTAAAAGCTCTTTAATATTAAATGCTAATAAAGCGTCTCGGAGTGCAGAATTTCTAAAGTAATTAATTAACTTCTTAATGCATCGACAGAAAACTCAATCAACTACGTTAACTTCGTAATGTCCAAGTACATTAAATCTTAAGTGGGGATCGAATTGCTTTTTCTTTTTTGTTAAATATTAATCAAGTCAACATTTTGCATAATTGTTACTTCTACAGTAATCATGTTAGAATCACATTCACAATTTATACATTCAAACATATAATTAATGTACGGAAAAATACATTCTGTTCATTGTTATGGAAAAAAACGACGAGTTGCACTCCAGGAGTGCCGGCAGAAGTGAAAACTTGAATATTAACGTTATGCATTTGTGATATTTTGGAATAGTGAGGGAATAATTGTCCACGAATTGCTTTAATTATTATCAGTATAAAAGTACTATCATTTAAATGTGATAGAGTACAAAATTCATTTATTGCGCTATCGTATACAAACATGACAACACCAACAAGCGCCCTGCACCGTCATACGATCTGATGATCTGACGCGAGTTTGGAAATTTTTACCCATTCCAAAAAAAGTGCGCAACGCCGTTAAAGAAGTTCTCACTTCAAAATAACCTCGGCGCCTAATGCCCGGTTCCTATAATCAACGAATCGTAATCCGTTAGCTAAACCATTTGTAGTTTGTTCAAAAGTAACGGAGCGTTACCAATATTTTCAAAAAATGTTTAGAATCAATAGTCGGAAACGAGCAACCGTTGTTAGTAATCTTACTAAGCGTACAAAATACTACCATCCGTAATCAAAACGACTCGTTTTTTGAACATAGCAACCGGGCATAAGAGTGATAGCAGAAAATGACGTATTATTATTAATATTCATACAAGAGTTTTAAGATTAACTTATATTACACGACCAAAGCCATAGACAACTAATATACACTAGATAACATGACGTATTTTTATTATGGCACCATTTGGTAAGAGATAAACGTGGCCATAGATGTTATGGTCGCTGTCCTGTGGCCAATTACGCCGGCAGGAATTTGTAAGGCGGTGAATCTCTACCTGAGCAAGTTGCTGCACAGCCCTCTACCACCAGTGGTTCTTCTGGTTCTTTCAGCAGTGCTAGCAATAGATACTTCGATACCAGGAAGAATTCGACTTCAATGCTGTGTATTCTACACAGAATTAAAATCGACGTCTTCCTGGCAGGAACAAGAGACAAGGATTGCAATTATGTTTTACGAGTTCCCGTGTAATAAATAGTATCTACTCATTTCACAGTCTTCCTGGATAGCGTAGACACGAGAAATATTTTTTCCGACTTAAGCCTGGGTTTGTAAATTTATGATAATAGAGGAGGCATGCCCACAAATCATAGTGTATCGGTGCGTGGGCGCACCAATCGGTTCTGGGTTTGTTAGATCCACATTGTTATGGATGGAATCATTTAGGGTTACCAACTACACATAAACTATATCTGTTTTAACGCCGTCAAAGAAGTTTTCACTTCAAAAATAGTCATGACAAGTTTTAAGCATTCTTAGATATTATTGATAATGGTAAATCAAATATGTTATTAATATTTGATTTAGACAAAATTTTGAAAAATCATACAAACTGTCATTATATATCAGGCAGAAGGGAGTTCGCCGGGTGTCACAGAGTATTTATATAAACAAACTAACCGTGCCGGCGAACCTTGTTTCGCTTGACAGTAACAGCTACTAACAGTTATAAAGAAAAAAAAATTGTGTGTACTTATGTACACGCGTTAGAAGTTATATTTGTTCGGCGTAATAAGATAAAAATCTTTTTAAAAATTTTATCTTTTGCCTTATTTTACATTTGTAGACAAAATGACACTAACCATGGAAATAAAGAAATATTGTGAATACAGTTGTCAGTTCTCACGCAAACATACGTAGATGTCCTTACTTTTACTTTGTTGGTACCCTTTTTTTGAAAAACTAAAAAAAAAACTAAAACCTAACTTCATATGTCGGTTTTTCGTGACGGTGTGCGCGCGCATCGTAAAAATTTACTCTCATCATTTTTTCCTAACGCGCCAAAAGAAGTATAACTTCAATAAAGTATTGGTGTTCCCACTTTTTCATAAGAACCTCTTCTTGACAAAGACAATGAATAGACAAAATAGGTCTATCCGTTCGGGTGTAATGCGGTGACTACGTGAAATGGGTATGAAATATGTATAAAAATAGTTAGACAATTTACAAGCAAATATCTTTAGGGTATAATAATCATTGACAATATAAATGTAAATTGGTATTTTAATACCAAACCTAGCTGACCGGCAGACGTTGTTGTGCTACTTTTTTATTGTGATTTTAGTAAACAATTTGGGTTGAGTCAAACTTATCACTTAGGGATATGAAACATAGATTCTGCCAATTCTCAGACCCACTCAATATGCTTACAAAATTTCATGAGAATCGGTCAAGCCGTTTCGGAGGTGTACGGGAACGAACATTGTGAAACAAGAATTTTATATATAAGATAATAGCGGACCGGTACGTGTTTCGCTACGTATATAAACGCATGAATGACATAACAAAACAAAACAAAAAAAACACAAATGAAAAACGTTTCAATATGACAGCACAATCCCCATCTGAAAAAAGATTAACAAAATGATCTACAATTTATTGAATTCATTTGTTACAAAAAATGTGATAAATGAAGACCGCTTGACCGATTTTACTCAAACTTTACATAAACCATCTACTAAATAGTCCGAACAAAGCCTAAATATTTGGTTTGGATAGGTGAGCCCGTTCTTGAGTTATAAAATTACAACGAAAAGTGACATTGATTTTTATATATAAATAGATTGTTGCTGACAAAAGTATTTTTCTTTTACTCCGAATATTTTTCCTTCTAATGTAGGTAGTAAGTATCTAATTTATCATGTCCTACAATCTTAACAAACCTCTAAACGCGTTGGATAAAATGTATCCAATTCTTTGGTAAACAACGCTATAAGCAATATCACGTAATACATAAGTATCCAGATTTTCCTACAAAAACTACCCACTAGTACTATCGTATTTTAAAAGACTACCATTAGAGTTTAAGACACTAAATCTTGAAAATTTAAATCTATTTCAATTAAAATTTATTAGGTGTTTTTTTTTGTTATTCCATCGTAAATAAAATTTATTTATTTAGATTACATAGAACTATAAGAATATTTATTAAAATTTCATACAAAGTAATAAATAAATACATAATATAATGACATGATACAAATATATGTATACTACTATGTTTAAGGAATGACATTCCAGAAGAATATTTTCACAAATTTGAAATACCTAAGCGTTGAATAAATCTAATTTAAAAAATAGCGCTATAACATAATTCCAACTGTCAGCCCTAATGAGATAATGAGGTTTATGGTGGAATAAAGATAATTTTTACTCCACAGTGTACACCTACCTTAATTAATGTGAGCCGAATGTTAAGATATTACAAAATAAAGATTAAAAATTAGTTCAACGTTTTACATATCGCTGTATTTTTTTTTGTTTTGGTAAAGTTAAGTAAAGATTTGTTTATTTTGCATGCAGCTTTAGAAACTAAAAAAACAGATAAAAAATATTAATTTATGGGTTATGTATTCAATATTTCAACTATACTTAAACTGTTATAAAACTTGTTAGTTAACTTAACCACAACTAATTGAATTACCGCGAATATCATTTCTTAGTTATGAAAACATTATTCATTTGTTTTTTTTTTCATATAAGAAAACAGCAAAACGAGTACACGGCTCTATTGATGACAAGAGAAAACCGTAGCCTATAGATACCATAGATTTAATAGGTGCGTCGCTGTCCTGTGGCCAGGATGTTAGGGATATTCTGCCTATTTTATAAATCTGTCATTTTTGAACAAAATTCCTTATCGCGCGTTGTAAGAGGGAGCTAGACGGGAAAAAATCTCACAAAAAGTTGTAACGACACTTTTTGCTGTAAGCTGTGTGCGAATGTTTCTCTCTCCCTCTTATAGAAAGCAAGCCAGATATTTTCGTTTCTATTTCGCATTGAACAGTGTGGTGTCGCGATGATTATTTTTGAATGTATACAGGTTTTTTGTACATAATAAATAATAACTAATATAACTTATACATACTTCGTTCCATCCGGGTGTCCTTTGACACCTCTCATTTTTTTTTCATATTATATTTCTATTTAACTTATTAATTATTTAAACAGTATTTAATAATTTCTATGTTATGGTGAGTTTCATGTTATAGCTAATAAAAATGTAACAAAATCTTTAACTGAATTTAAAGCTAGGATCAACAAATTAATTTTAAATCAGATCCAAACCTATTTTGTGTTTGTAAAGAACAGTATAACTGCAAGTTAATAAGGCTATCCATTAAAACCTCTTTACAAAGCGTTTATTCCAAACCGTCTTTCAAACATTATCACACAGGTTGGATAAGTTAATGTCGATCTTTTTTACCCTTGTGCCTAAAAAGGAGACCATAACCTAATTTATGTTTTTGGCTTATTAATATGAGACCTAAATGGAAGATAACAATGTTTTGTAATTGTTTAATGTCGATACTAAAAAGTGTGAGGGAGTTAATTTTGGTTAGCTGTAGGTGTTGCCAGTAAACATACTTTTTGTAAAGTTGTTGCGGTAAATCGTTTGATAAGACACATGCTAATTGCTACTCGAATAATAAATTAGATCAATATAATGACATCACGTTTTAAATCATAGGTAGCTAACGAATATATTACGTAATTTACTTTCAGCGTCTTTGCACAGACAGATTATACTTACATTTGTGTGTGTGTGTATATGTGTGTATGTTTTTGTATGTGTGATTGTGTGTCTGTGACATCATAACTTTGAAACGTATAGATGGAAGCGGATTTTTTGTTTGAAAGCTGACGTGATCGAGTTGGTTATTAGGAAAACAGGGGTGTCATAAAATTGAGGTGTTTGTGTGTGACATCATAACTTGAACAGATAAATCGATTTTGAAGCGATTTTTCTTTGTTTAAACGCTAAACTTGATCGAGATAGCTTTTGTTAGCAACTTTCCATAGAGGTTTTTTCGGCATGTTAGCATTTATGTGATGAAATCTATGTTCAGTTATTCCTGAAATAATGTTTAGTTATTTTTAAGGGTGTTTCTGTTTCATTGTATTTTTAATAGAAAGATGACTATACTTATACCACCATTTAAATATTTCATCATCGTCCACCCAAATTTAAATTGTAAAGCGGACTATAATGGCCGTGCTGTTGGATCATAAAACTAGCTATTACTTTAATGAGACTAACAAACTCTGCACTTAGTTTTCACAATTAACTTTTTGTATAGAGCTGTGGGATTGGTCTCGTATTGTTTTGTTTATTTAGGGTTGTTTGTATTAAGTGATATTAATGATATGTTTTATGCTATAAGCTCCGAATTAGAAACGATCTTCACTCGTCTGTTTAATGAATGAAAAGTATCAAATATGGTATGGTGAAAAATATATTACAGGTGGGTTGACTACAAAGTTCCTGGCAACACTATGATTGATAAAATATTGAAATTACATACATATCTTCACGCCAAATCCCTTACGGGGTACGGGGTAGGTACGGAGAGTATCGAGTGCCAGACCTCACGATCCTGACAAACATTGAAAATATTGAAATTACTTCTTATTACTCACGATGTTTGCGTTACAGAAGGCTACTTACTTTCGGTTGGCATGAAATTTCTTCGTTTAATTTGTTTGTAAGTTTATCATTAAAAAAACGAGTAATGTTTAATCCCCGACGTAAAAAGAGGGGTGTTATAAGTCTAACATGTGTGTTTGCGTGCGTGTGTCTCTCTGAGGCATCATAACTTTTAAACGGATGGAACATTTTTTTTAAAAGCTCACAAGTAATGGCCCTTAGCTACAAAACATGTAAGTTATATAATGCCAATGCGTACATGCTATTGATCATAATGTTGCCAGGACATTTGGCTAGCCTACCAATATTTTTAACATACCACATTTGAAGACTGCAAAACTGACTCAATTTTTTCTTTATATAAGACATCTCATGTAATGAATCTTTTTTTAAAAGATAAATAAATAAATATCTCTGGACAAGTTACACAAAATGAATCTAATCCCAAAATAAACAAATTATATGCTTGTGTTATTGGTGTTAGTGAACGATTCTAATACATAGAAATAATTAAATAAATACAAGAATAAATTTAATAAACACCCAGGCACGTAATCACACAAATACCTGCCACCGTTGGGATTCGAACCCGAGCCTCGCGGTTGGTCAGCATAGTTAGGCGTGTACGCTAGCCACTCGACAGACGAGGCGGTGTAAAAAAAAAGATAGCAAATGATTCCGAAAGGGTCCCAAATAAATTGAATAAGTATATAATAGATACTAGTATTTTTTGAGTTATACTTCATAACGCATAAATTTTAGTTTAAATGTCTGCACTATTAAGTATAACTGAAAATCTATTAGTCGGATTATGATAAAATTAATATGCGAACACCTCGAAATCATTATTTATCTTTTTCCAAAAATAAGTTGAGCTAACGCTCGAGCAATCTTGTAACAATCATAAAAAAACTGAGTAGATTTTAGAACCTCCTTCTTTTTCGGAGTCGGTTAAAAAGATGGGTGAAGGTCGTTTCTAATTCGAATCTTCTACTAGAACAATTGTTGCTGTTCGTCCATTAAGCAAGAGTTCGAATGCTCAGAGCGAAGATTCGAACCCGGGACCTTATGCAGTCAAATCCAACAACTGAACCGCTAGACCACAGAGGCGACAGCATTTAATATTTATTGAGGTTTTTGTGTTGTTCCAACCGTTTTCTAATATTTAAATGAGTTACATACAATTTTAATGAGCTGTCCGAAAACGCCTACTTATTTTTAGACGTTTACGCCGATGACAGAAGGCATTGACATTTATGTCAATTTAGCCATTGTTGCGTTTTGAAATTCTTGTATTCAATACTTTTCGACAATGCTTTTGAGTTTGAATTTCACTTTTCAAACAATTCATATTTCATTCATTCATTCCGTTAAAATCGCTTCCAGCATTCCGCTTATACAGGTCTAATAGTTTTTCGTTGAACTTGTCGTCATGAAGTCCCATGTTCAATGCCCGGATCGGGCAACAAAAATGCAGTTTACAAATTTTGTAAAATAAGGTTCCCCGGGATTGGATATATGAATGGCTGACGATAAGCGTGCCACCGATCACATCGTGGAACCTGCCATTTTCATTAATAAAGGTCTGAATCGACTCGGTCCCGAGTTCGATTTCCAGGTCGGGCAACAAAAAGGAAAATGCAGTTTTTCCAATTGCAAAATAAAAACAATGTTGCTCGGGATTGGATATGTGCCCGGTTGGCGATAGGATTGCCACCTATCACATTGTGGGACTTGTCTTCGGCTTTTTGTGGGTGCCCTGGTTGTGCCTCTGCCGACCTCTTCGTGGATATGGACGTGAAGATACTTTTTTTAAAACTCATAACTCAGCTGACAGAAAGTGGTATAGAGATGTAAGATGTAGGTTCAAAGACTATTTTTTTGTTTTGAAAATACCGAACTACTGTAATTCCCCGAAAACAGTAATTCATGGAGGAAATTCTTTTTTTTTAACGATACTAAAATATATCGCGTCTGTTGGCAATAAATTAATACATTTTTGCACATTATCATAATAAAAATATAACTTAAAAAAACTTAATGTTTCTTTAACAATTTAAAATATAAAATGTATTTGCATAACATTTAAATTCACATGAACGTTAAAAAAGCATAGACAAAAGCCAAACATAATATGCAAAAAAGGTTCATAATTTTATTTGAATCTTTTATTTTTATGAGGTTTTTATCTTTTTCGCTATTTACCGCTGTTAATATTACAATTTTTTTAGGAAGATAAACAACCAGATCGATTTCTAATGGTGAGGAATACTCGTTGGCTTTAGACACCAAATAAAATATATTTTATATTATCCATCGTCGGCGCTAGGTAAAACTTTCAATTTTTTTAGCCCTGATGATGTGTATAAGCGAAACCGGTAAGCTATTTACAAAATAAAAAAATATAAGTGATACGTGAACGCACAAGTGCGTCTTTATTTAAAAATTTAAATATAATAAAGATAAATGTTCTGTCTGATAGCACGAAACTGAAGTAGTCTTACAAAATAGTTGAAGACGTTTTTTTTTATGAAGTACTCATAACAACAATCTACAATTTTAGAACGCTACTAGCTGACCCGGCAAACGTCGTTCTACCATATTTTTATTGTGACTTTAGTAAAAAATATTGGATTGAGTCACCCTTATCACTTAGGGGTATGAGAAATAGATGTTGACCGATTCTCAGACCTACTCAACATGGTCACAAAATTTCATGAGAATCGGTCAAGCCGTTTTGGAGGAGTACGGGAACGAACATTGTGACACGAGAAGTTGTTAATAGATATCTCCATCATTTCTGAATCGATTTTAAAACTTTTTTTTTGAAATATCACACTTTATCTTACTATAAAATTTAGTAATAAAAAAAGTTTTAGTGTACTTCGACGACGAAAAATAAAAATAGATAGATAAATTGAAATTGAAGTCAATTTTTTTGCAGTTTCATTGCGCTTTTATTATAATTTGTGTAGTCGTAACTCTTTCTTAATATCTTTTCTAAATTTTAATATGCGATTAAATCTAATCATACTTAGTTGCGTTTTTTTAATATTTATGTGTCTGAGTTCGTATTTTAGCGCTGACTCCCACGGAAATTTATATTTGTTTTATAGCTTATATTTATATAAACAACAGGGATGTTCAAACAAATACTTAGTTTATTTTTATGATACTGTCTTTTAATGTGTTTGTGTGTGTATGTCTTATTTCGATCAGAAATGGTTCTTAGCTGTCAGTTTTGTGACAGGTTAATGTTTTTTTGTGATTATATACATATATTATATACATATACTAGCTGCCCGTTCCGGCTTCGCTCGGATGGATTTTTTTTACCGTAAATTGAGATATAAGCTATCCTATCTCTCAAGTTGGATCAAACTGCACATGGTGTGCGAATTTTATTAAAATCGGTTAAGTGGTTTAGGAGTCCATTGAGGACAAACATTGTGACACGAGATTTATTTAAATTAAGATTAGCGCACGCACAAAGTTCACGTCAATATCAAAAATGACCACTGCCTATATACGTGTTTAATATGGTATAACTTAGAAGTAATTTGTATATACTCTCTCCCCCTTTAACCGAAGTAGAACAATGGCAAATAATCAAATAAGCAAATTATCTTAGAATTGTGCTAAATATCTTATACCTTTAAACGAGCAATTCTTGTATATATGTATATAATTGGAATCTCGGAATCGGCTTCAACGATTTTCATGAAATTTAGTATATAGGGGGTTTCGGGGGCGATAAATCGATCTAGCTAGGAATCATTTTTAGAAAATGTCATATTCGTGTTTTATTGTTGTTGTTAAGTAACGAAGTCCGTTATTAAGTAACGAAGTCAATGATTGTTTGCTTTGATTGTTTTTAAATTTTCGTACTTAAATATAATTTCCAAAAAACACAATTTATAAAAAACAAAAAAAATACCGAGCAAAGCTCGGTCATCCAGGTACTATAAATTATATTGGATGTGTTAATGTAACTTCCTTTAGTAAATTTCACTCATCACTTAATTTATATGCATTATTAATCAACTGCCTGGTCATTAAGTTGTGTTCTTTTTTTTGTTTGACTTTTATTGTCATTATTGTCCAGGGTAAATTGGGAGAAAATGCTTATTGACACCAAGTTCACTTGTTGTAGTGCGAAGAAGGATTAAAATAAACAATACCATCAAAAGGAATAAAAACTTCAATTTACGCATATCTAAGTAAATCGACATAGATATCTTGTTTGTTTGGCTAATTTCAAAGAGATTATTCCAGTCCGACGGTGTTTTTTTTATGTATATTGTTTTTCATGTTTTCTTAAATAACTTTTTTTTATTCAAATTTGATTTATTTAATTTTTTTATTTATTAATTCGTCGCCAAAATTTAATTATCTAACAAACGGCTCCGACTTGAAAGCTTTGAATAAAACTGAGAGCTTTCAGGATAATTTTTCCAAAGTAGGTAAAAAATGAACTTAATTATGAAGTGGATTGTGCGTCTTGTCTTGAAAAGAACAGAAGAAATATAACCTTTAATCATTTTGATTGTTATCCTTAATGTTGTATAAGTCGCAAATAAGTGTTATTTTTTTATCTTAATCTCAACTGACCTTTGCATTCGTTGGCGTCTCGTGCCGTAGCTCTGCCCCAGGGTCTGTCGAAGTGAAAAGGCTTGCATCTCTCGCAGTCTCGCCCCGCTGTGTTATGCTTGCAATCACAGGCCAGCTGGCTCCCCTGACCCTCATCATCCTTCGATGGAATACAGCGCGACGCGTGCCCGTTGCACTTGCACCTGCCACCAACCGCGAAATCCGAAACCGCGTAATGCTGGCTCCCCGGGCCAGCCTGCTTCTTCTGATCTAACTCGTCACCCTCATTCACCATGTGCAATCGGTTAAATACAACCCTCACATCCGTGGCTGTCACCCAGTCTTGCAGAACTGGAGATACGTCAAAATTAGCTGCACTTGGACGACCCTCCAACGTACTAAAGGCCAAACGAGCTCCTCCAGAATTTTCCCCAGCCAGTCTATGGGAATCTGAACATCTAGCTTCTTGCTCATTTGCAGTAGTCACTGTAGCCTTATTGGGTCGACCGTAGACACGTCTACATTGGCTAGAATAGAACTGGAACGGTTGCCATGTAACTCCATAATCTGCGCTTTTGTATATCGCTACAGAATCTGGACGAGCTGCTTTTGGACAAAATTGTAAGCTGACGTAAGTCAATTCGTACTTCTTGCCCAAGGATAGTGTAAGAGACACGTTATCAGGAGGAGAATCATAGGATGCTGGAGGGAGAGCAGCAGAGCGCCAACATGTGACATCGTGAGGGTTGTTCAAGTCAGTCAAGTGGGTAGGAGGGTGCCGACGGTCTGAGCGCGCGGCGTCACAGACACGGCAAGCGTTCTCAGGTGGTTGATCCCCAGGTGGATCGCAGAGGCGTTCAGGACCTCGTTTTCCACAAATAGAAGAAGCGACGACCGGGTTTCCGAAAGCAGCGTTCACGAAATCTGGGATGCAACGACGAGGTCTGCCATCCTCATAACAGGGGTCAGGCGGAGTGGCGGCGAGGGCTATAGCCGCGGTGGCAAGGATAGCCACAGCGCGGGCTGGCATGACACTATCGCACTCACTCGCGGAAGCACAGGGCGGATCAGCAGCGACACAACCGCACCGGTCGGAAGCCGCCGGCAGACTGACGCGGATATAAGCGGGGCGGGAGCTTACCGCCTTACGAGCTTACGCCGTACATATTGGGCGACTTCAGTGAAAGTTTCTTTTTATCTTACTTGTATTGTTTTATCGTATCAAAATGTACGAAGTATTGGATTTTTATTGATATTTAAACTCTAAATTGTTTTGTGCTGCTCAAATGGTATCATTTATCTGAATAAAGTTTAACTTGTTTAAAGCTGAAAGCTTTTAAGTGTCGCTGTGTTTATAATATCGACAAAAAACATTTTGTTAATTAATTTTTGTAACAATCACATAACTCAGCTTGAATTTTTTAATTTCATTAAAGTAAACATTTATTTAAGTTGCCTCTACTAATTGAAGACTCTACATTTTTTTAAACATAACATATCTTTAGTTTCTCTGATCGGAAAAGACAGGCTTTAAAAACGCTTTTGATAAAAGTCTGTTTTCAAAGCAAATGGCTTTTTATTTGAAATATTTTTCTACACCGTTGTGTACTTAAAGAAATCATGTACATTAAAAAATAACTAAATAAATTTAGAGAAATATAATGTAGCATATTATAAAAAAATACATCTGGTAAATAATAGACAACATGCCAAGTTTTCCCAGTAAAACAATTTTATGTAACACTTACATTGTAGAGTTCTCTAGCGAATAAGCCAGACGGATAGCAACCAACTTACGAACTCTTGTCTAATCAGTGCTCGCTATTGTCATATTTTAATGTAGAGGCTAATCACATGTTAACTTATTGCATCGAGTTAGGCAACGTACCATTTACATCTATGGTGTCCACAATGGCGAGTATTCATACCTCACGAATTTGTAAGCTTGTCTTTCTGTTAAAAGTACATAATTCCTTCTTTACTCTGTGTCGCCTCTGTGGCATAGCGGTTCAGGTGTTGGACTTGACTGCATGAGGTCCCGGGTTTGAATCCCGGATCGGACAACAGTAAGAAAATATGTTTTTTCCAAATTTCTAATAAAAAAATGTTGATCGGGATTGGACAGGTGCCCGGTTGGCGATAAATTTACCACCTATCACATTGTGGGACTTAGAGTCTTCGGCTAGACGTGGGTGTCCTGGTTGTGCCTCTGCCTATGGATATGGGCATATGGGCGTGAAGATACATTTTTTTTTTCTTTCATTACTTTATTATGTTTTCGAACAGATGATCCAAATCATTTATTTGCTAAAATTATACGCTACCCACCGCTCCAAGAGGAACACGACAATGGCAAAGACTATGTATGCCGGTTATTTTTTGCAGGATTCTACCATTGTATAACAGTTTATCTGACTTAGCTGGTGGAACGATACACAAGTCTAAATTAATACTTATAGTAGTGGTAGTACAGCATTGGGATCGACTCATCTCTACAAAAAAAAAAGTTTTAAAATACCAAAAAGTAAAAACGTAATTTTATGTTTTTAGATTAATAGGAAAATTTAAAAATAAATTTTTGTTCTTGATAACCTTCTTCAGGAGTAAGGTGACGAAGGCAACAATATCAGTGCGAAATATTTTGTAACATTTAATACCCCAATACCTACTAGAGAAAGGCTGTACCTTTGGACATCACAGTGGACTCTGGGTACTAACGAAGTGACGAGCTGATAAAACGGCTAGTATCTGCATATTATAAAATTAAACGCCATGTATTAATCGACTTTCAAAAGAAATTATTAGTTTGGTATTCTAATTTAAAAATTTTAACTAAGCGATCTACTCGTTAGTTCTGAATTGTTTTTTTGGCAGATTTCAAAGATTATTAAAATGTACCGCATTTTAATTTGTATAAACAAATTTAACGCTTTTTAAAAATACAACAAAAACAATAAAAATGTGTGGATTTATTTTAAAATCTTAACACTTGAGGTTTCTTAATTAAAAAAATAACAAGAAAACGTTAGTAGCAATATAATTTTAAATTGCTATAGAAGCAATTATACCAATTTTAATCGTTTTCTTTAGTTCTCCCCGAGTCGGTCCGGGCTCCTGACATCCTACTTGGTGGTAGAGTTTCACGGCGACTCGGCTGAATTGATACCACTGCCTTACGTATTCCTGCCGCCATAACGTCATGACGTTTTCTGGTTCGGAGGGTAAGGTAGCCGGGAAACTTACTTTTGCTTGAGGCCTAAAATCCCGACCTCAGGTTGGCAACGCAGTATTACCACCTTTGGTGTCTCTAGGCGACGTGAATTTCTTCCCATCAGGAAATCTTTTTGCGTGTTTGCCTTCCAATATCATAAAAAAAATAAAAGCAATTATACTAAATTTAATCGTTTTCTGTAGTTAAACAAATTATGTCTGGAGCAAGGCGTACGTTTATTTGGTAGAGACAGATAAAAAATAAAAAGCATTTGAAGCTCGCCTTCAAAACTAACAATCACACATCTTATCAAAGCAACCCTCCGTATCGTGTGCACTCGTGTAAAAACCCAAACACAGAAGTAAAATGAATTAGTCTCAGGTACTGATGGGTGCGGAGTGCTTTGCATTCTTCGAATGGTTTCGAATAAAAGCCGAACGTCTGGCTGTATGGGGACACATACGGGCGTATATTTGTAGGTTAGGCGTCGCGTTTATTATCTTAGACATTTTTAACACATACTATAAGACGCATTTATTGATAACCATAAAGTATCTTCACACCTATATCCCCGAAGAGGTAGGCAGAGGCACAACCAGGGCACCCACGACTAGCCGAAGATACTAAGGCCCGCAATGATGCCCCAATTGGTGGCAAGCCTATCGCTAACCGGGCACATAATATTCAATCCCAGGCAATAATCTTTTTATTAGGAAATTGGAAAAACCAATTTTTTAGTTGCCCAACCAGGAAATCGAACCCGGGACCTCCAGAAGTTCAGTCCAGTACCTGGACCGCTAGACCTCAAAGGCGATTAATCAATCGATAATCAATTCCTTACAAAACCTATCTGTGACATATAAAAACAATAACAACCACCAGCTTTCTAACAAAAAACTGCATCTAAATCGATCCATTTAGTAAGGAGTTACGATTCCACAGATACACAAAAGCAGCCACGTCAAACTTGTAGCTTTCCTATTTTTAAATCAAGAATTAAATACAAGTGTTTAATGATAATGAGTTATTTTACGGGTTTTTATCGTATATAGGATAAAACAGCGAACAAGCACATGGCGATTTTTATTTTTTTAACACTGACGAAAAAGCAAATTTTAAAAACACAGGCTTATGCTTTCTAACCAAACAGCTCAATAGAGAAAAACGTTAGTTTATTTTATCACTTACACCGCAACTAAAACAAGATGACAGAATTTTGCTGTATCTCGCTTCGATTCATAACACCGGCATAACAATTCCGGTCGCTATAACCTCAGCGCTCTCCAATTTTGTGTTTTAGTTTCTAGTTCTCAATTTGGCATAGAATCACTGAAAAGTGCCACTTTTAATATAAGCAGGTTTATTTCTTGAACAGGTAAGGCGGTGGATCCTTACCCAGCAAGTTGATCAGCGCTCTACACCAAATGGTCTGGTTTTTATCTACAAAGCTCTTTTTTAGAGTGACCAATATACATACATACATATCTTCACGCCATGTTCCGTACTAGTAGGCAGAGAGTATAGAGTGCCAACTTTCACGTTCCTGACAGACCTGCCTGGCTTCATCCACATTCATTGCCCTTTTCATACAGACACGCCGGTTTCCGAGACTCTTGATACTACCCTCGGATAATATTCGACCAATGTATTGCTAACCTAAAGATTTTACAACTTTGCCGCACTTTAGACAAAACTCACGAAATCTTGTCTGTATGTCCTGTAGCTAAGACATGTTCGCAATAAGAGCCTGCACGCGTCCCTCCTAATGAGATTATATTTTACGGTACATATGGTAAGGGAACCTTCATGTGAATTTGAATTACGCGAATTCACTCACTGGTGAATTACGTATTATAACACGCTTCATTTTACCTGTGGCTTTGTGTGCAGTTGGATGAAAAAGACGACGACGAGGACTGCGACGCACTTGTAACATCTATGGTGTCTGTAAGCCACGTTTATATCTTGCCATGTGCTTGTTCGCTAAACTCTTACATCAAAAAAATAACGCATTACAAAAAACTATCAGCAGATTAACTATATAAGTTAAATAAATCACGGCTATCAAAATCAGAATCAGAAAAATCTTCATTCACTTGAAGTTTGAACCATACAAGTGATCGACGCGTCGACATTTTTATAAACTACCGCCGGATCGGAACCCGGCCACACACTTAGAAGATCCGGCGAAAGAAACCGCTGAGATTGTCTTTTTTCAATAATAATAGTTACAATATAAACTATATTAAAAATATAAATTACAATCTGACTTTAAACTAAATAAAAGGTATAACTAAACACATTACAAATTGCAGTGGGAGATTGAAACCTCTATCCCCAAGCATGTTCATCTTCCAAATACTCTGAGACCGTATATAATAAGCCTTTTTGACATAATTTTGCTTTTATCATTGATATATTAAAAAGAGTCTCTTTTTAAAAAGAGTCTCTTTTTAATATATCAATGGCTTTAATACATTTTTTAAACTTATTTAGAGGTAGTCTATCACTTATACCAACTAATTTTAAACTTTTTTTTTTTATTTTAAAAACTAATTTTATGAAGACGAGTTTTATTTTATTCTATTATAGCTAGATTATTTTTATTCCTCGTATTAACATCGTGAATATCACTTTTTTTTGTAAACATACATATGTTTTTTTAACATACTTACATTAAATTCTCATAAATATATTGAGAACTGAAGGTTAAAATATTCATTTCTTTGAATTTTTCTCGGAGGGACTTTAAGATTATAAATAGCTCTAATAGCTCTTTTCTGTAATACAGATATAGTATTTATATCTGCAGAATTTCCACATCGCACCTGTGGTCTAGTAGTCTGGTGATGACAACATTGACCACATGAGGTCCCGGGTGCGATTCCCGAGTTGGGCATCACAATCATGTGTTTTTTTAAATTTTCTAATAAATAAAACTAGGCACAGTAAAACTGCAATAACCAACTCCAACGGTTTCATTGGGTACCATGTCGCGGTTTGATAGTTATTTTTTTGAAATATTACAAATGGTTTAGAAATAGACTCAAATACATTTTATCAACATCCTACTAGTAGTTTTTAAATTACACGTAATAAGTGATTTCGTAACAAACATACAGTCGAATTTACAACCTCCTATTTTTATAAAGTCGGTTAAATAACAATGCCCGCGATTGGACTTTTGTGCCGTTGATGATAATAGCACCTATACATTACCACTAACAAATTTATTTATCTTATCTTGTTAAAAAAAATCAAATGCTGTCTGTTGGTCTCGAATGAACTAAAACTCGAGAACAGCTGGACCTATTTGTTTAATTTTGGGTTTGAATTATTTGTGGAAGTATGGGAAAGCTTAAAGCTCCTTTTTTACTAATGAAAACAACATTATCAGTCTGGGCTTCATAAACTGTACGTCGCGACGACACCCTGGGGTGACATGGCACTGTCCCAGGGGCGTCGCGTATCAATGCTACCGAGTCGAGTGAGTTATCTAAGTCGAGGAACCAAGTACTACACTTGTGATTATAGGTAACTATATTTGGTCAGGGTCCGGGCTATAGCGGTTAAGAAGAACCATAAAAATAGTGCTTGTACTATATAAATGGTAAGTATTTGATCCGGAGGAGC